>PVHY01010005.1:30650-53885 GCA_004024945.1 Uropsilus gracilis
TGGGGCTGCATTGGAGAGCTTTTCTGGGTTTTTTGGGTTTTTTTTGGGGGGGGGGTTTGTTTTTGAGACTAGGTCTCGCAATTTTTGCCCGTGGAACCACAGGCTCTTGTTGCCCGGGGTACCATGAACTCAAGCAATCCCCAGACTCAGCTTCCCAGTTAGCTGGGATTATAGGCGCGCGCCACCACGCCCAGCTATTTTTTTGGAACTAGGTCTCGCTTTGGGCCCCAGGCGGGACTCGAACTGTGATCCCTGGCCCCGGACGCTTCATAGGCTGAAGCTTACAAGCACGAGCCACCGTGCCCGGCCTGGAGAGCTTTTCTATGCTTCATATTCATGTGGTCATAACAGGGCAGCATTTAGGAAAAGCCCTATTGGAAGAATAAGTGGTACCAGCGCAGTTAGTAGTGTTGCTTGACACAACACAGCAAGGTAACTCTCCCTGTAATGTTGTCTAGATAAAAACTACTTTGATTTTTTTCATACGTAATTTTTTTTTCTCATCTGGTCCACTCCTATGGACTTCAGGGAAATGATGACTATTAGACAGCAATTTGGAATCTACGCTATAACCTGGCCAGTTTTATCTTTCTAAAAGATTCCATTGTGACATCTGAACTAAAATTTATTGCACTTCTCCATCCATTTAAGTGACTCTAGATTGACTTTGAACACATTGAATTAACAACAAGCAGATTTTTAAAAAATGTATGAGATGATCCAAAGAGAAAATCAGTTGGTGAAAAGTCTGTCAGATTTTATAAATAGTTTAGAGTTGTAGGTTCTTTCTAAAAAGAAAATGGATAGGTTCTTTGAAAAAAAATGAAATATGTTTTTCAGTCTGATAAAAAAAGATCATCAAGCAGTGTCCTCGAACTGCACATCAGACTCCAACAGATAACATTTATCTGGCCCTGAGCTGCTCCCAGTGTTACATAGTAACCCTGTGGAGTTAATGTCAGCAGTAGTACCTTTTGTATGGGTGTACTTAATTTCTACATTATCACGCAGGTAAGAAGTGAGTACCCAACCTTAGTGTTCTGACTTTTGAGTCACTTTGTTGGACTGTTTCCAGAGGACCCATACCACCTGTGAGCTGCGTGCCACTGGGACTGTGCTTTAGGCGCCTCAGCCTGTAGCACCTTACGTCTCATGCTACTGGGGTTGTGCTCTCTGTACCACAGTCTACATCACCTGTGAGTCACATGCCCCCAGGGCTGTGCTATCTGCATCATAGCCCATTTTATTCAGCATTGCCTGGTTCTTAAAATCCAGTTTTCTAAGTGAAGTTGCAGGGTGAAGGAAGGGGTAGCCAAAAACCTTCCAAAGAAATGAAGCAAAAACAACACGAAGCAAATGATTCCATCATCTATGTGTGAATATATCAAACCAATGCTTCTAGGTTCTCTGCTAATGGTTTTGTTTTAAGTCCTACAATTTGTCCTTTCAATCTGCTTGAAGTTTTCAACAATAAACTTTGTCCAATTCTTACTTAAATCAAAAGTAGGTTAATAAAAGACTGGTTAATAAAGTTCTATGATGCTGCAAGATCTCCGGATATGAAGAAGGAAACCCAGGGACATCTTTGCTGGAAGGAAGGCCTCAGCAAAATTTAGCTTCAGTCTTGTTGTGTCTGTCAAATTGCTGAGGTCATCGGATCAATGTGGTGTGCCGCCACCAGCATTATTTTTAAGAAAGACTATAAAACAAGGAAGTTTGTTTCTTGAAGCATTTATTCCAATCATTTGTATAATATGTGTGGTGGTTCACATTGCAAAATGTATTTGTTGTATGAGTTTTGATCAAACGTATTTGGAGGAGATTGTTTTTGTTTTTAATCCCCCAAAGCGGGAAATCTCTGGTCCTGTAGTGCAAGTGGGGTTCTTCACAGTGTGTTTCTGTGTAAATCAGCCCAAATCAAACACAGAGCAGTATTGGGGACAAGAGAGAAGAGCCCTGACAAAGGCAAAGATGCAGTTTTTGAGCTGCCACTTTTATTGAGAAAGACTTTAGAAAGTGCTGGAGCTGGGAGGATCATCCACCAGCCCCTTTGGTTTGGAATTGCTAATGTGCTGCTGAGTCCAGTGGAAGCCCATTGTGCTGGGCCTCCCATTCCTTCTGCCTCCTAGGACCTCCTCCCACCAAATCAGGTTCTTCTTCCAGATTCTCCCCAGATTACAAATTTGCTGGAATAACACAGTCTCATACCAATTCCGGTCTCATCTAGTTTTCTTTTTTAAAAAATAATTTATTCATATGTATATATATTTCACATCTTTGTATTCTCCAGGGTTCACCCTCATCCTGAGAATGCTTGTGTATGTGTTTATATCATTTGCATAACTGTGCTTTCACCTGTCTCTCTAAATTTCAACCAAATGCCCAGGGAAGAGCTAGCACCAGCCAGGCAAGGGCCACTCCTGACATCTTATTGGTGACACCAAGGTTTATACATCATACAGTGTGTGATCAGATGCAGTGTGACTTCAATAAACATGTCCCCCCAGATGGTAGACAGACAAATCAGACAAATAATTATATATACAATCAGACAAATAATTATATATATAATTATTTGTCTATATATATAATATATAATTATTTATATATATAATAAATTATATAAATATATGTAATTATAAATTATATAAACATATATAATTATTTGTCTATATATATTATATATATATATCAAGAGAGATTGATAGACTAGGTAAAGGGGATGTAACAACTTGGGAAAATAGAATTTATACTAACCAGGCTATTTTGAGAAGCTAGTGCTGCATCAAATGAATGTCATCTTAAAATGTTTCTCTAAATGTTGTCCTTGGCTTAATTCATGTAGTTACTTCTATTGCTTTGACAACCAGTCAGAACTACCTGTCTCAGCAGGTGCTTCTTTACCTGCTCATTACCACCACCTATTGGCTCCTGAAAGAACTGAGAAATAGCAGCATTTGGATGTCTGAGGGTGTTTCCCCACCAAGTTTCTTAGAGGTTTCTGGGGGGGGCTGGGGGTGATCACAGAAGAAGAAGTTAATATGTAGAGAATCTGATGCCTAAGAAATGCTTGCCGATTATTCCTGGCTCTGTCCTGTTCCTTGTAAAAATTGGTTAGGGAACTCAAACATGGCACTGGTATTCGTGCAAAAAAGCATAGTCAGAGGTGAGACCTGAAAGAGAAAATGAACACAGGGAAGTGAGCTACCCACATCTGGAGAAAATAAGAGTTATAGGCCTACGTTCCAAGCACCTTGCATTGGCAGAAGTTTTATCCCAAGTCATCTATTAGATTACCTGCTTTTGCCAGGACCTAAAACACAGCCCCTTTGCAAAGCAAAACCATCCTCTCTCTCTTCAAATCGCATCAGCATAAGGAAAGTCACTGAAGCAGAATTTCACATAATAAGCCAAGCTATTCTCAGAATACCTAAGTGCTTCCAAAGTAAAACATAGCCTGTACCCGACTCATCAAAGGTGAAAGAATTTGCACTGAGAATCCCTGACTATGACCTCAGGCTGCTACCTCGAACTCTAACAAAGTCTGGCTAGCATGGACTGCAGGGAATTAAACTCATGATAGTTTTCTCAGAAAGCAAGGCTCTAAAATCGGGCCTTTCCTGTTTCCAATTTTGAAATCTGTCACTGCTCCAGGAAGAACATAACCCAGTTGTTCCTAATTTTGAGAAATTTTAGGGCTAACCATTTACCACAAGAAATTAATTTTCGATGAAAAAAAAAAACAGGCAAACCCTTTTTACTTATTTATTATTGTGTAACAAACCACTCCAAAGTGTTGTGATTTATGGCAACAATTTATTATAAAATTAAAGCAAATTATTAAAATTAAATAATAATGCATTACTTCTCTCCATTCTGAGACTTGACTGGGTGATTCTGGTTCACACTGTATTAGCTATGGCCACTTATGTGTCCAGTTGGGATGAACTGGAAGATGCAAGACAACCCCAGTCACAGATCAAGTCACCATGCTCAATGAGGCCTCTCTCTCCTCCACGTGGTATTTCATCCTCCACATGGCTACTCCACATGGCTTGTCTCCAGGACAACCCGGGTCTCCTTACAACATAGTAGCTGCATTCCACAGAGGCTAAAGCAGAAACTCCAAGCCTCTTAACATTTAGGCTTGACACTGACATAGATAACTTCAGCTTCATTCTACTGATCACAGTAGGTGACAAACCAAACTAGATTCAAGGTGGAGGGGGACAGGGGCAGTATTAAATAGACTTCACCTTTTGATAGAAGGAACAGTTTGCACGATTTTTAAATACGACCTCTGACATAGTTCATAATAGTTAGAAAAGAGAATCAGAGAGACCTTATGCTTTTTCTGAGAGAGCTTATAGCAAGTTATAGCTCCTCTGAGAAGAATGTCCTTAACTGTAGAAATGAACCAATGATTACTTGAAGGGTCATTAAGATTAAACGAGACCTTAATAGTCAGGGAAATGTAAATCAAAACCACAATGAGATACTACCTTACGCCAGTAAGAATGGCCTATTTAAAAAAAAAAATGTGAGGGGGAGGAGGTCACAACAACAAGTGCTGGCATGGACTTGGAGCAAAAAGACCACTCTTACATTGTTGGTGGGAATGCAAACTGGTCCAGTCACTATGAAAAGCTAAACGGAGGACTCTCAAATTATTGGAAATCCAATCCAGCATTCCACTTCTGGGAATCTACCCAAATGACACTAAAACATTAGTTCTACGAGACACCTGTACTTGTATGTTTATAGTATCACTATTTACAATAGTCAGAATATGGAGAAAACCCAAATTCTCCAAAAAAGACAAATGCATCAGAAAGTTATGGTACATGTAAGAAGATGACAGCGATGGCCACCTGGCTCGGTGGATGGATTGGGCCGGCGATAGGGCTGCGGTTGCTTTTAGAGACTGTACTTCAAGCGGTGTCTGCATTTGGGTCAGAGTTTTCATCAGAAGCATGCAGAGAGATTGGGTTCTCTAGCAATTTTCTCTGCACCTCCTGCAATCTTGGACAGTTCAACCTGCTTCAGCTAGATTCTGACTGTAGAGGATGCTGTCAGGAAAAAGCACAATTTGAAACCAAAAGGCTGTATGCAGGAGCTATTCTTGAAGTGTGTGGATGAAAATTGGGGTAGTTCTCACGTCCAAGCTTTCGTCAGGAGTGATAAGTCCAAACTATTCAGAGGACTACAAATTAAGTATGTTCGTGGTTCAGATCCTGTATTAAAGCTTTTGGACAACAGTGAGAACATTGCTGAAGAACTAAGCATCCTCAAATGGAACACTGATAGTATAGAATTCCTGAGTGAAAAGTTGGAATGCATATAATGGTCCTTAAATTTTGTCTTATCCTTTTGTTACTTTATCAATGAAACATTACAGAACCTAGAAAATAATTTAGTATTGCTTCTGTCCATTAATCAATCTTCTACTGTGAGGCAGTAGACATCTATTAGAAGTTGAGGTAGCACACAGCCCATATCTAAGGAGTTGGCAAGCTTAACAAAACCCGTTTTTTATAAATCTCTGTCCTCCTACATTTGTCGATACTACTAACTAAATGCTTTGTAATAGACTTCTGGCTAATTATACAAATGATAGTTTGTAATAATTGGTGTAATTTTATTAACAACGGGTTTTTAAATTAGGGAGGTTAAGAAGGGAGATGAATTCTATGCCTCATATGCTATGTGCTCTTTGAAAGTAATGACAGAAAACTACAAAAGATATGCCTAGCCTCAACAGATTGCCTGCTCCTCACATTCTCCTGTACTATCCAGCTTTCCTTTTAATAGAAATGTTATAGTTTATGATGTAATGCATAAAAACTTTATTGCTTCATTGTGAAATCAATTCAAGATCTACAGTAAGAATGAATTATGCAAAGATTTGCATTAATGAAAACTACACAGAAAACCTTCCTCAGGATTTGTGTGGATTTGATGTTTAGCAAATTTTTGTACTTTACATTCTTATAAAAAGTCAATCTAGATATCACTTTGTAAAACAAAAAATAAGAATTAAAAGTATTTAAATTTGGGGGGAAAAAGGAAGTTATGGTACATGTACACAATGGAACATTATTCCACAATCAAAAATGACAAATTTGATGTATTTGTGGTAACATGGGTGAACTTAGAAGGAATCATGCTAGCAGAAATAAGCCAAAAGAAAAAGAGAAATAATGCATGATCCCACCTATATGCAGTATATAGGGAAAGTAACCAAACTAAAGGACAAGTAACAAACTGTCAGCAGAACTAAGTATAGTGCACGGAAGGGAGAGGGAGTTAAAATTGGGGGAGGGATGGGTACAAGAGATTAAGATGACGGTTCACATGTGATAAGGTAATGGGAGAACCTCGGAGTATACAATGATGTTAAAAATATACACATGTGCAAGCAAACAAAAAATATGAAATAGAAAAAAGAGATTAAATGAGATCAACTGAGTCAGTGTATGTAGCATTCACCCATGGTTCAGCAAATAAAGCTTATCCCTGCAAACTGCTGGACCCACACAGTGACTCGAAGGACTCTGCACAGTGGAATACTACTCAGCAATCAAAAAGATAAACTCGTGTTATTTGTGGCAACATAGATGGAACTGAAAGGGATTATCCTAAGCAAAGTGAGCCTGAAGGAGAAAGATAAAGTGCCATATGGTTTCAGTTATGTGTGAAATCTGGAGAAACTAAACAAAGGATCAGACAAGAGCAAACTGTAAGGCTGACCTTTGAAAACAGACTGTAGATCTGAAACACTCAGGAAAGGAGGTGGCTGGGGTGGGAGAGGGAGAGACCAGAGTACAGGGGCCAGAAGAGTGTGGTGGAGAATGGGAGAAGACCGGGCACTTTGGTGGTGGGAAAACTATGATGATTGCACCTGAGCAGAGAAATCCTATATTATGAAAAAATAAACAAGGTTGTTTAAAAACAAAAAAAAATTTTTTTTAATTAAGAAAGAATCAAGTGGGAGAGAAATGTCATTTTGGAAGCCGCAGTATTCAAGTGTAGCTCTGATGCACAACTTACTCTGGGTTTGTTGGGAACTTAGGTGCTTCAATTGCCGTTTCTCACCTTTGCTTTCTCCTGTGACGCATTTAAAATTACAAAATTTTTATCATAAATTATTTTACATTACAAATCATTACAAATATTTTTTCTTAAAGCCAAAGATTCGGTGAATATTACTTTCTCATCTCCAGGGACCCTGAGATGCAAGTGGGTGCCTCTGAGATCAGCAGAGCACAGAGCCAGCTGACCCCTCTTTGTATCAGTTTCCCTCTCCTCAGTTTGTTAGGGTGGCTCTGTGTAAGATTCAGTGTAAAGGCAGAAGCTCTAGTTTATCAGAGACCAGAAGCAGAACACCAGAATGGAACACCAGAAGGGCAAGTTTTACAAGGTAAGAAGAATTTCAAAGAAATGAGAAGTCACATGGTTTAGGGAAGAGGGGTGGGTAGAGTGGCAACTTGGAGGCCAGCTTTCAAGAGATGGAGCAGAACTGAAGGACACTTTTGATAGCTGATAAGTCTCTGCCAGTGACCTTCCCAATTTCCCACCCTGCAGTTGTTTCCTGACACACACACACACACACACACACACACATTCCAGCTTTCCTTAGCCCTGACATCCTTTTCCTGGATGTTCTAGGCACTCAACCCCTCAGTGAAAGTTTCAACCAACGACAGTTAGGGTGTGTGAAATATATGGCAGCTTGTCCATCCTGAACTGGGGTGGTTCTGCTGCATATGGGTCTCTCAGCAGGCCCCAAGTGTCTTGAGCCTCAGTAGCCCACAGTGGTTACCAGTCATGAACCCTCTCTTATTGGTTACCCATACCTCTCCTCCCCACACTACCTAGGATAAGCTCTCAAACAAAATACGTGCACCCAAACCCTTGCAGCAGAGTTTGCTTTGAAGGAAGGACAAACTACAACAACAATCTTAACTTTTTCTCTGGTTTAACCAGGATGGACCCTGAAGACAGAATAAGGAGCTGCAAGGCTGACAGGTATCTGAATAACATATTATCCTTTCTTCTCATTCTTGAAATCTTCACATTTCCCATCAGGGTCTGCCTTCCTGTCTTGTTGAATTTCCCCTTTTCCTTTCAATCTTTATAATTCAACACTTGAGTAAGAGGCTTCTATTGTTTTTTGATAGAAATTCCCAAGTTTAGTGTTCTCCACTTTCTCCTTCAGCTTTATCCCTAGTCATATCACCAACTCTCTTGTGATGTGGGGTTTGTTCAGGCACCCCAGTTTTCCTGGCTAATAGTTTCAAAGCCCATATTTTCATTTCTAGAGAAGAATAATTCAGTTAGCGTAGAAGCCTAGGGCTACTAGTTTTGTCTTTGTGCTGATGACAGAGGTTTTGACAATCCTTTTCCATGGAGAGAAAGACAAAAAAGGAATTGAATTACCCAGTGCCCTTGTAGGAGAAAACAAACTCAAATGAACTCAGAGATACAAAGGACTGTTTAGTTCACATAACTAAAAATTGTAGCAATAGTCCAACTTTCAGGCAGAGTAGGATCCAGGAGCTGAAATCAAATGTTCCTGTCTCAGCTCTGCTTTCCTTGGCCAGGCTATAGCCTTGGAGAACCAAGCTCAGTGCTTCAGGACTGGAAATGCCTGTGGAGAGAGATTTCTTCCTCGACAAATTCAACAAAAATTCATGCATCTTCTCATTAGACTGCCCTGGTATGGGCAGTACCAGATTGAACATGGAGGTAGCACACTGATTAGTGTATCCATTTGCGGATTTGAGGTGGAGAGTTCACCCAACACAAAAGACAAGATAGATGGTGATTCACTAAAGGAAAGTTTAGATATTGTTCCCAGTACATGGGCTGTGTAGGTTAGTTGAACAAAGATAACAGTTTCACAACTCAGGAACCAATGTTCTTGATTGATCCTTCATCATGGACCGATGAGGCTCCATTCGTATGCCGTCATTAAGTCCTCAAATATAGGCAAGATCACACATTTTGTACTGAGAAAACAAAATGACAGGAAGTCAAAACCTTGCAGTTTAGTGATCATGGGCCTTTTATGTCCAGGGTTCAGAGAAGATATCCAGGAGTGTGGCCTCAGAGCCTATGCCCCACACCCTATTTCTCAGAATTCAAAAATCAGATCCCTGGCTCCCTCTTCATCAACACCTATGATTGTGAGACTTTTACATGACTCAGCTCCTGACTGTTCAGATTTCCAATTCTTAGTCTCATGGCAGAAGAGATGGAAATAGTTTTCACAGCATCTACCTAAGGGACACTCATGTCCTGTCCAAGCTGCGAGTTCTGTCTACATCTGCAGGTCCCTGTGATGATGTATCAATCCAGCGTCCCCAAGAGCAATGAGATTTCCAATCAATGTGTTTCACTTTTGTACTGCAAAATACTGAAAATATACACATGCATATCATTGCATTTTATTCTACACAATCACATGACGGGGAGACACTAGCAATAAGACAACAAAGAAAATTTCAGTGGTGATGGACACTCCACTGTCACCCAGAAATTCTCCTTCAATTTTATCTTCAACTCGAAGGTATTTTTCTGGTATAATTTTGGCAGGTACAAAACTGCTGTTCCATATAGGTCAGCCTGTTGTCTACCAATCTAAAGACCTAAGGACCAGCTCTGGCCCCCTTGCTGCTTTTATCTTCTTTGACACCAACCTCCCCGTTCAAGACACTGGCAAGGCAGGAAGAAACCATGAAGAAGAACATCCATCTCACATCCTTGGCCAGGATCACCATCAAGGACAGTTCAGAATTGAAAGTTGCTACCCAAGTACTGAGCAGAGCACTTATGAAACATTTTTTGGTGCAAAGTACACTTTTAGTTTAAACCCCTTGAATTCCCTTCTTGGAATGCCTTTAAGTACATGAAATAAAATACACATGAGTACAAAGAAAACCAATTACGTTGAGCTACAATTGCCAAAATAGTTTAAAACCAGTTTAAGATGATTTAATATCTGTAATTATTAACTGGCACATGAAACTAGTGGCAAATCTACTAAATAGCATGATTTTGAGGCCTTGATGAGTACATTTTGAGATAATTGCAAAAACTAGAATATATTGTGAAAATATCTATGTTCATCTTGATAACAAAATCACAGGTAATTCCACTGGTAACACCATTGTGGATTGTTGCCTACATAATTGAAGGAAATATTCCTGGGTATGTAGCTTTCCATGAAAGGTACAAGTTTATTTCTTACTCAAGTTTGCAGATCCCCAGAACCAAATCTCAGAACCCTTGGGGGTTCTCAGTGGACACTGGACTAAGAATCACTGATGATAGATTCCCCACTGGAACCCTTTGCATTAACACGTCCTCATGTGCTCCTCGCAGTAAGAAGGACAAGACTGGCTGGGCATGGTGGTATGTGCCTATAATCCAAGCACTGGGAGGCAAGAGGTCAGAGACTGTTTGAGTTAGCAGGTTCGAGACTACCTTAGGCAACATAGAGAGACCTGGTCTTGAAAAAGTGGCGGCACCTGTAATCCCAGCTACCTGGGAGGCTGAGGCTGGGGATCTCTTGAGTCCAGGGGATCAGGACTACCCCAGGCAACATAGCAAGACCTAGTTTCAAAAAAAAAAAACAAGACTGGAAAAGGGTGAGCTGTGGGTATAACATAGCAGGTAGTGCAGCTGGCTTGGAGCCAAAGCCTTTTTTCCACCTCCACTGGAGGAAGTTCTCCTTCTATCTTAAAAAAAAAGAAAGAAAAAAAAAAACCTTACCAGGGTGAAGACAATTCATCATGGTTTTTCTCCAGAAAGAAAGAAGATGGAGTGGAGAACCCATGCTCTCTCATACCTCCCCACTACTTCTTCAGCAGGTATACAAGTGAATCCTGCAGCACTTCCTTCCCTTTCCCACAGGTAGGGAACTTGAAAGCATGCAGACCCTTTAGAGGGGAGATAAACACATACAAAATCCCACTGGCAAGGCCTGCTGGTAAATTGTGTGTGAGGGAATCTGAGTCCCCTGGGAGTCAGTGACTTTGGCTCAGGTTAATCTCGCGTGGGCTGCATCCAGGGCCCAGCGGTAGCCCTGGAGACAGGATGTGGGTGCATTGCCTCTCCCAGGCAGGGCATAAGGGTTCCTAAGGTTGGGCCTTTGAATGAACAGAGGTGCAAAACTGCTGTCTCTTGGCCAAACCCCAAGACAGGAAATTGCTTTTTATCTACTGGGACTCCATATGCGTTTTTATTTTGCTGGCTTGTGGCCCAGCAGCCGATGAGATGCGCATCTGCCAGGCACTGGACCCTCCTCTGGCACCTGGCTCACCTCAGTCATCCCTGTGGAGCTAGCAGAGATCAGGGTGAGGAGACACATGGCAGACAGAAATTGGAAATAAGGTTGAGCCAGGCCTATCTGAAGCCCCTGAGAACCACTCAAAGTGTAAAGCAGACAACTCAGCTACCAGCCTAACCTTATGTAGTGAAAATTCTTCCATGGCTTGGCTCTGCCACATAGTTCAGTTCCCTGTGCAATCAAGTTCCTTGTGGAGAAGCAAATTGAGAACAGATTTCACTCAGTTTGAAGATTTTAAAGGCTTCACACAAGTTATGCCTAATCTTTCTTCATGAGCCAAGGATGTGTCTCACCCCAGAGGTGACAGACTCCCTCATTGTGGTATAAAAAGAAATATATGTGGTATTTGTCCTCAGTTCCTGGCACAAAGTTCTTAAATTCCTTGGTATCCCTTGGTGGCTTGGGGGTGCAAAGACCTGATTTCCAAATAAGGACACATTCTGAGGTCCCAGGTAGACATAAGATTTTGGGGAAAGCTGGGCATGGTGGCGCGTGCCTGTAAGCAACAGGGTCTGGGGATTCAGATTTATCATTGCCTAGAGTTAGTGTTGGATTCATGGCACGGTCTGGGGATCATGGTTCAAATCATGCCCAGGGTAACACAGCAAGAATTAGCCCGCCCCAAAATAGCTGGGCGTGGCGGCGTGCACCTGTAATCCTAGCTACCTGGGAAGATGAGGCTGGAGATTACTTGAGTCCGTGGTACAATGGGCAATATGAGCCTGTGGTTCCACGAGCAAAAATAGCTAGACCTAGTCTCAAAAAAAAAAAAAAGAAAAGGATTTTTGGGAGAAACATCACTCAACACAATACACGTGCAAAATTCTATATCATTGGATAAGGCAGCTGAGGTTCACAGAAACCAGGACAACGCCATAATTAGCTCCAAGTGCAGGGCTTCTGAACAGTGACCTGATTCTCACCCAGTGTCTCCCAAAGTGTAGATGTGCTGCATAAGTAAGCTGAAGAGGTAGGTTCCAATGGAGCCTCTGCACAAATTTTTAACATTTAATTTTATACATACAACACTTTTTTTATTAGGCCAAATCTATAACTTCAGTCTCCACAACAGAAATAAGGTATCAACCCTCAAGGAATTAAATAAGATATCAACATACAGGAAATTAAGTGGTGCTTATTTGGCAATAACATGAGACTCAGAATAACATTAACAATGTGTGTGATACTACCGTGTACTTGGCACATCGTACTTTTTACACGGTACTCTGCACTGGGACTGTATTAGGAAGGAGGTGTTAATGCATAAATATAAACATCTGCATAAAACTAAAGCTTGGAGATATTCAATTTCTTGTCCAGAGTTGAGAGAACTTTCTTTTTTTTTTTTTTATCTCTTGTTGATATTAGGTGGGAAAAGACCCTAAATTTGAGGAAGGATAGGGTCCAATATTTAAACCAGTCACCGTCTGGGTTCTTCCACCCATGCACAGTTGCAAGACCACTCAGGCTCAGAGAACAATATTGGGGTTTACTTAACAAACAAGGAAAAACAGAAACTTTTATTTGTATGAATAAAAGATTTATTTTTGTTGAAGAACTTTGGTTTGCATTGTTGTTAGTTGCTTGTGTTTGGGAGGTAGATCTCCACCTCCAGGTGCTGTGATCATTTTCACCTACCACCGAAGCACCCATAAAACATTGTGCTCCCGCCCCACTTTGTTCTCAGTCCTTCCCCTCCCCCTCGACAGCTTATTTCTCACTGTAGAACTTTACCTGGCCATTTGTTTGGTTTCTCTATATTCCACATGTATTCCTCATCCAGCATTACAGTTTCCTATATAAAATTCTCTCAGTTAAAATAACTGTGAGATAATGATGTAAAATAAAATAAATAATATAATAAATTTTTTAAGAAGTAAAAGAAAATGTGAGGTTTCATCTCTGAGCACTTCAGTCACTCTCTATGAACCAGGATGTATGCTCCGTGTTAGGTACAAAACCAGAAGAGAAAAAAGCATGTTGTCAAAGGACAACTTTGCTTCTTGTCCAAAGGACAAGAAGGTGGCTTTACAAGAGAAACCAGGCGTTACATCCATGTCAAAATGGACAAACATTTGGGTCAGCGCAGCTGTGGTTCCCAAAGTAGAAGTGCATCAATGTCAAGGATAGGACTTGAGATATCAAGTTTCCCATGGCAGGGACAGCAGGAAACATGGACAATGGTGCTGCCCATGTCTGCCGTTCAGCCAGAATGGGAAGTGTGCTCAGCAAACACATCTATTCTAGTGCTTTCACAAGCAGGATTCACTCCTCCGGGCATGGTAGAGATCCAATTCTCCACTGGACTGGTGATTTTACCATTATCCAGCCAACAGGACATTTCAGATCTTGGCTGAGTTCCCTTGGCAGCTATAAAATGTCTTCTTTAATTGTTCTTCATTCTCAGGCATAAGACTGAAACAGCTGTCTGGATTGGAAAGCTGGTGCTTAAGAGGAAGGGCCAGTTCCTGGCAGCCTGGTTCAGAGCCTCTGAAAGTTGTCTCCCTTCCTTCCTGCAGGGAACCAATGAGTCAGCTCATTAGTTGGTATGTGACTGGTGACTGGTTGGTTTATATGTGACTTCATCAACTCCATGACGGTTCTATTTTTGTTTTAATTATTATATAAGGTTTGTTTACTTCCCCCCCCCCCTTTTTGGGTGTTCCTCCCCAATCCCCTTCCCGTTGTCCCCACCTCTGGTCACTACATCTCTTCCTTCACTGCCAGTTGTTGGTCAATTTTTTTAGTCCATTGGATTCTCCCTATTCTTTCCTAGAGCAATGCCCTTTTCCAAGGTGAAGACGTGTTTTCCTGGGACACAGTGACCTCTACTTAGTTTTCCAGGTGTATTTTCATTGCAGGTAGCTAGCTAGTTAGCACATGTTTGGATCCACTCCGTGCTTCCTCATTCTAACTGGTCGTCTTCTCCAACCCAATTTCACTTCTTCGATTTATAGTTCTGGTCTCTGGCATCAAGAGCATTTCTCCCAGCCGGTGTATGTATAAAAAGTTTTTTTGATCTGAATAGGCAATCTCGGGGCCACTGTCCCATCTCTGTGGCCTTCTTCCTCCTGTGGAATGGGAGGGTGCCTAGCTGGCACCGAAGGCATCTCTGAACCAGGAATTCCATTCCCATCTGTGGAAAACTTATGGGTGTATTTCTGAGACAGTTTGTCACTATTGTTGGTCTCACAGTCCTATGTCCCATGGATTTGAAATGTCCATTTGTCCTGGGCCCTGGTTCTTTGTCCTCACCTCCATCTTCATGTGTAATTTGCTATTGAATTAGTAATTTTGTTGCTCCTGGTGAGGACTGACTGGATTTGGAGTAAACCAGAAAAGCTGATGATCCCCACCCCCACTGACCCACAGCAGCCCCCCCCCCCCAATCAGAAAGGGATAATAAGGGAGGGTGGAACCTCCAGGGGCATGGTTGACCTGGCTACCTGGCAGAGCCAAGTGAAAACATGGGGATAAACCCCTTGGGTCACAGGCTACCTGTTCAGGCAGCCTGGATCTCCTGAAAGGCTCCTGCTGGTCTCCACAGTGGTTCTTGCTTGATCTCCTTTCGACTCTATCTCTTCCAGACTAGAGGTCCTTGAGAACCAGAGTTGGCTCTTCTTTATATCAGTGTCACCAGCAAGCAGCACGGTCACTGACCCCTGCCCATGGTAGTGGTATTTCCGCTGAGCTGAAATAAATTGAATTGATTGTGATCATTCCTAGTGGAAGCTTTCAGGGCGATGTAAAAACACAATCTTATCCATCTTGCTGTAAAAGAGCAACAGATTTGTTAGAAGCTATATTGATTTTGCCCTTTCATGTGTTGCTGCTCCTCCTTCCTTTAATCAGAAGAGAGAGACCATTAGGCTGGTCATTCTTTGCCATCTATGGTGCCATAGAAAACACAGATCTGGGGATGGTGCACTCAAGTTTTCACAAAGGATGAGGCAGGTACCTTCAGGCAAGCACACACTTGCCCAACTTCTGTTTAGAAATACAACTCTTTTGACTTTCCTTGCCACATTATAGAGGTCATTGAATATCTTTTTTGTCTATGAGATTGGCAATAATTCTTAGTCTATTAATGATAATACTAGTTAAAAGTATTTTAACAGCTAACATTTATTGAAAGCGAGTTTTTTAACTCACCTATGACATTGACAGAGTTCAAAAAGATGGGCAGCTCTATACATGTCTCAGAGTAGTTTAAAAAAATCCACAAAACTTGCCTATACCAAGTTCTGACAAGGCCATAGAGCAATGGAGACACTCATCCATGGCTGACAGAAGTACAAAATTACACAGTACTGTGGAAAAGACTTTGTATGTCTTTTTTTTTTAACTAAATATAAACTTACAACAGGAGTATACTCTCCCTCATGGTTTCAGTTCTCTGCTGTCATCCAGTTCCAAAAATATCACATACAGTGAAATATTTTGAGAGAGAATTTTGAAGGAGACCACATTCGCTTAGTTTTGTTTACAGTATATTGCTATGATGTATAATTTATCAGTGTGGATTGTTATAATTATCGTAATACATTGTTATGAAATTTTCATTATCAGTTACTAATCTCTTATTGTGCCCCATTTGTAAATTCAACTTTATCATATGTATGTATAGTACGACCTGTAGTTTGAGGCATCTACTCAGGAGGTTGAATCATATTCCTTGTGGGTAAGAGGGAACTTAGTCATCCCACTCCTGGAAGTTAGAACTTCTGTTCACAGACACACAAGCTTACATAAAAAGTTTTATGTCAGCACTATTCATAATCAGTAGAAACTGGGAAACTGGTAAGACTCCAACAGAATCCATGGGGGTGGGGGATAGACAAACTGCAGCATCTCCACGGTGGAATATCTGACAGTAGGAGTGAAGAAACAGGACAATGGTCTGTACAACAGGGGCATGAATCTCAAAAACATTACACTGAGTGTAGAAATTCATACTTAATAGGCAGCATTTTGTATGACTGCATTTATGGAACATGTCCAGGAAAGATAAAATAATAGAGATGAAACAAAGAGCAGTTCAAGTCAAAGGTGGAGAGAGTGCGTAACTATAGAGAGACAAGGAGATTCTGGGGTTGATAGACTCACTGTGTGTCTCCTGCAGTGGCAGTTTTACCATCTAACCACACGCTGACAGCCCTGGAATGGTACACCAAAGAAAAAACAACGATGCTGTAAACAAGTTTTAAAAATCATAAAAAAAGTGAGGTTAAATAAACAAAGTCGAGTGGGTCCTGGCCTGAGTCAATGTAAAGAAAATGAGTTAATCAGGCTATTTCTCACCTTCCAGACAACAGAAAGTTGGCAACCTTGAGATACCATGTTTTCTGTCTTTCCATCAGAAGCCCAGCAAACAAACTGGGCCTTGCATTTCCAACAATGTATCTGTATGGCTGTGGACACTTAACAGTGAAAAGGGGTGGAGAGGCTCAGTTGCTCTTGGGTCTTTCTGCCTCTCATTCTTGCTGTCTCCCTGCTTGCCTGGCTGTGTATACGCTCCTTCTTTTTGCATTAAAGGCCTGCAACATCCCCCAGAGTCTCCAAAATTCTTTTTTTGTCTGAGAGAATCAACAAGGAATCAACCCAGTCTGAGATTACCACCTCAGTCTGGTTGCACAGCAGTCACAGAAAGGTCAAGACGCCTGAGCGTCCATGCGCAAGGAAAGGACATGGATGAGGTAAGGCTAGGTAAGGTACTCTCAAGACATGGTGTAGCCTGAAGGGGTAGCTACTGGTCACATGAGAAGCATCTGGCTTGCAAATTGCATAATCTCAGCAAATTGCAGAAACATGCTGAACATAAAAAGAATTCACAAGTTCAGATTCAAATTTTTAAAAAGCTGAGGAATAGAAGGAAAATTTTCTCTTTAGGACAGTGAGAACTTTTTCTTTTAATCCAAGAAATAATGGAAAATGAAAGTCTTCACTTTACAGCCAGCAAAGCAATAATCAATTCAAGTAATAATTGTCAATAGATTCTAAAAGTATTGGGTGAGTAATTGTTGTCAAACAGAATATTCAATCTCAAAGCATAACTTCATTGATAACAAAGGATCAAAGTATTTGGCCAGTGATGACATAAAGCACTTCCTTACCCACATGATCACAAAGTGAACATCACCAATAATGGGAGAGACTAGAATCAAGTGCATTGAGAAAAAAGTGCTATCATCTATGTACTATGTCTGCCAGTAAAAGTTGTGCTTAATCTAATCCTAAAGAAATTGAATAAAGGCATATTTTATAAAACTTTTCAAAATGTGAATGTGAATAGCAAAGGGCAAAGACCAGACAACTTTTCTAGAATAAAGGAGATCAAAATACAACCATAAAATTCAATCTATGTAATTCCTGATTCTATTTTGGATCAAAATAAAGTTATTTAACAATAACTTTGTATTTAATAATTAATATTTTACATTAGAAATTTGTCATTTATCAATAGAAATCTTGTCAAGTATGATATATTGATATATCTTTGTTCTTAAGAGATACAAGTTGAGGTACATAGTGTGTATGCCTAAACTAATTTTAAGAGTTTATAAAAATGAATACAGAGAGAGAGAACACAATGGTGTTAAAATGTTGACCATTAGTTAACACTTTGGTGTTATAGGGTGGAATAATGTGAAGCACTTATTAGGGCTCATTCTATTTATTTTTCCTCAAAGACTAATCTTCTAAATATAAAACAGAAAGAAAAGAAAAATGTTGAATGATGAGGAAAGAAGGCAATGGACTGGCAAGGACATGGGTGCTGGAAATTCTTCTGTGAAATTGGAGTCTTATCTGGAAGGAAATTAGACATATATAAAGTACAAATTGAGCATGTATTTTGAACAGACACCCCCCCACTTGGGGGCTGACTTAATGATAGACTCATCAATGCACAAAAACTTCTTATAGTCTCATGATAGCCTTATTTTTCATACCAGAAAAATGGAAAACAGCTTAAAGTCCATCATTAAAAACTGGCAAATAAAATATGACATGTGTCTAGCTCACTGGTCTTGAGAATGGGTTCTGGAACCAGACACCTCAGTGATGCTGTTTCATTTCCTTGGGCCCTAGTCTCCTCATCTGTGAAATAGGTACATGATAATCCTGCCTTGTAGACTTGTGAACCATGTAAGGTTGTTTGAGCAAGGCATTTAATACAGGCAAATAGGCATCAGGTTGATGTAAAAGGTGAAAGATTTATGCAATCTGAAGAAAAACCAGAGTATTCATCAGGTAGATTTATATATTGTTAACAATACTGTAATCACTAAGAACAATGATGCCAACCTATATTTATTGACTTGGAAAGGAGTCCATAGCAGTGGTAACTGAAAAATCAGGATACTGAACAGAATGCAAGGTTGAATTCCATTTGTATAAAGGGACATTTTAAATTTCCATTTGAATATATTTATAGCAAGGTGTCCTCAAGGATGGCCTGACCCCACCCCTAAGCGCTAATGGAGGGCAGTGAAGATGGGGTCTGTACATTCTGCATCTATACATTTCTATTTTTCTTGCTTCTTTCTTTTCTTTTCTTTTTTCTCATCTTTCTCTCATTCTCTTTCATTCTTGCAGCATACATATAACATTTTTACAATGCGATTCCTTTTTAATTTTGAGAAGATAAACAAATCACAGCTCCATATACCTTGCCTGCTCAGGTCTGACTTCATCTAAGCATCTGGCCAGACACTCTGCCACATGAGTAGCAATGGATCATTTCTTGCCAACATGTTCCTATGTAGTGATATGCAGTGGCCTTTGACAAAACATGGATGAACTTAGAAGAAATCAGATAAGCAGAAACAAGTCAAAAAGAAAAAGACAGAAACCAAATGTTTTCGATATTATATGGGACATGGGAAAGATAAACAAAAACCATGAAGAAAAGTCAAAACAAGCCAACAATCAACTTAAAGTACACAACTCCGGGGGGGGGGAACAGTGTGGGAACAGTCAAGTGGGGGGGTGAACCCCAGAGATCACAAAGATGTGAAATTTATATATAAATAAATTATTTAATATTAAAAAAAATCACTGCCACATCCTCAGCTTGGGGATTCTTCACCATCTGTTTTACAGGCACGCTGGAGGTTTTGCGATGTGTGTTTCTTTCCTTATTTCCATCAAAGGATTATGTTTCCCCTCACATTTCTACCTCATTTTCACACTTCAGGCTTTGTGTACCAGCAGTATGTTCAAGACCTAGGCCTGGCTAACATCTACCTTGGAAGGCACTCAGCTGTAATCTGGGTATTTTTATTAATTTAGCTGTTTTACATTGTTGTAATCCCCCATAAGATTATCTACCCAGATAATTTTTTAAAAGGCATCCCAATAACCTGCAAAAATCAGAGGCCTCATTTCCCAAGGCCCCACTTAAGACAGTTGGATGGATTCTGAGGTGCAAGTACCGTGTTGAACACGAGATGGCAGTCTTTCCCCTCGGCTGACCCGACCAAGCCGGCATTGCAAACGGGTGTGTTTCTGAATCCAGCTTCTGTCTTGCCTGAAGCGATTACAGGAAAAAGATTCTTTACTAAAGAGACCTTCACTAAAGAAGAGAACAGTAGGATTAAATACTCGGAAACAGAAAAACTTGAAGAAGAAAAATGCAATTTCCCAACACCACGTGCTCACGCAGGCTTCTCTTCAACAAAAGTTCCAACAGTTTTGTGTCCACTGCAGTCTGGAGTTGAATTAGAATTGCCAAGCCTCCAGGGAGCTCTGAATCCACATTCCTTTATCCCTTTGTGCCACTCAAAGCCAGATATTGATGTCTGAAAACCAGATACATAAGCTTCATTATTTAAGTGCCTTTTCCTTAAACAAGAACGCTTTAACGCTTAACAAGGTAGGGAAGCTACATAATTTAAAATCTATGCGGATAGAAATAAGAAATTATTTGTAGCGGTCTCCACTTTTACACCCACCGACAAAGAAAGACATTCACAATTTTTTGCCTTCCCAGGGCCCCAAAATACAACACAGGTCTGTTCTCCTGCCCCGGGCAGAAGCTGCAGCTGAAGCTGTTCTTTATCAGCTTTTCTTTCTCAATATTTACCAACCAATAAATCTTTTTTCCCCTAAGACAACTGACATTCGAATCCCGTTCATGTGGAGGCTTGTTATCCAAATAATATTAAATAAACTGCTTCATTAGCCTCTGAAAAAGTATTAAGATGGATTTTTTTTTTCCTTGCGGGTCAATATTGTTGGGGGGGGGGTCCTTCTGAGGGAAGGGCAAGGGCAGCTGCCTGCCTGTAATGAGCCCAGCTCAATGCAGAGGGGTGTGAGCCTCTGGGGCCGGCGGGCACTCCTCCTGTCACAGGGGCTTGTGTGGGAACCAGCAGAAACCTGTCTGTTTTGGCTGGAGGCCTCCCATAGTGACCACTCCCAAGGGCCCCAGCAGGAGGTCTGTCCCATCACCTCAGCTGTAAGAGGGCACAGAGCACAGAAAATGTTGCCTTTTTCCAAAATGGAAGAATTCAGTCTTTTTTTTTTCCAGAGTTCATCTGTAATTTTATTTTATTTTTTTAATTTATATATATCTATAAATTAATATATAAATTATATATTTATATTTATACATAAATTATATATTTATAATATATAAATAAATTAATATATGAATATATATATTTCGTATCATTGTAACCCCCGGGGGTCACCCACCACTCCCCCTCTCAGGTGGTTCCCACCCCCCAGTTACGTACTTTCGTTTGGTTGGCCATATATTAGTTAAATCATTTGGTTTCTGTCTTTTTCCTTCTGATTTGTTTCTGCCAATATGATTTGTTTTAGGTACATCCATGTTACCATAAAAATCATCAAATTTGTCATTTTTAATTGATGCGTAATATTCCATTGTGTATTTATACCACATCTTTTTCATCCAGTCATCTATCTTGGGGCATTTGGGTAGTTTCCATGTCCTTGAAATTATAAAATTATAAATAGTGATGAAGTCAGTCTTTCAGTGACACTTCCAGTGCTCATGTTCTATAATCCAATGCCACCTTCCCTCTCATCTGTGGAAGGTAGGTGTGGGAGGAAAGAGCTTCAGCATCAGGACACGCCCCTTGCTGTCCGGTAGGACCTCAGGACCCAGACCCTCCTGTGTCAGCTTCACCTCACAACTTATCGCTGCTCCTTCAAACCCACCCGTAGTTCAGCTTCATAAGGATCTGAAAGGAAGGAAAGGCAGTAGGACACTGAAAGCTCCCTGCTATGAGGGGATGGGAGCACTGGTGGGATCTTGATGGAGGTTAAGCCTGGAGAATCTTCTGGGGAAAAGTCTGGAGAGCAATAGTAATAAGTATTGTCTACATGTTTCAGTTACATTCTGAAAGATTAACTGTATTAATTAGTTTGATCCTCACCATTCTCAAATGATATAATGTAATATATAATTTGCCCATTTTACACTGGATCTGAAACCGGGTGAAAAGAGAAAAAAAAAAGACTTTTGACTTGAACTTAGAACACCTCTACCTGCTTTTCCTTAGGAAATAGGCTCTAAGCAGTTAATTAGCATCTTTACTGTTTACCTACTATTGGTATGCAAAAATCAGCTACCAGCTTCTCTCAGTTTTTTCTCCCTCTTTCAGACCTAAAAAAGAAAAACTTTGAAACAAAGTTTAAACTTTAGACAAGTTTGCCTCGATCTACCGTCTTTTAAATTTCTGTGGGTTTTTTTTTTTAGTATCCCCAGCCTTTTCACCAAAATCCCAAGCCAAAGCAAGACTCTCAGAGTGCAGACTAATTTATTACTAAACAAAGTGATTTCCTAATTACTACCAAAGGAAATGTGTAAGTAAAACTCTAAATTACTTTAACATTGTCTAAAACCTTTCTCAACATTGTTTAAAGTCTTTTCCCCAGATTGTTTAAAAATCTTCAGTCTCTCAGTCCTGACAGTGTAATTGTGCTTTGTACTATGTGAAAAAAAATTTTTTCAGAAACAATACCATCCTACATATTTTATCTGGAACTTGTTTTTCCTCACTCAACACTGAACTTGAAGTTCTTTCTATGTTCCTACCCCAGTTTAGCCCACTCTTTGTGACTGTGGTTGAATATTCCTCTCTGTGAATGAATCTTAGCTTATTTGTCCATTCCCTTTTAATAGACAAGTAGGTGTTTCTCAATTTGTATTATTCTAGAAATTGCTGCAATGTGCTTCTTTTCGCATGCTTCCTTATACATGTATACAAGTTTTTCTTTAGTGTAAATAATGAGTTACTGGTCATGTACATATATTATTAAACTGACACAAATATCACAGGAGAGCTTTACAGTGCTTTTCCAAAATAATTGAAAACTTTAAATCTACAATAACCCCCATGGTTGTACATATTAAAGGAACACCAGTAAGAACTGAAGAGCTGTAAGCTTGAGTTACAACAATAAGAAAGGAGGGAGTGATGCTTCTGAATGGACTGTAAGTCCATGTGTTTTGCTTCTACCCAGAAAGCTTATCAGAATATAAGGGAAATGAAATGATTTTCATAATGGAAAGCCTTACATGTACTGTAATTGAAAATTACAAATGTATTGGGAGTCTTTTGTTATTTACATGCAGTTCCAAATTCCCATACTGCCTATGCTGTCAATAAGTAGCTATTCTGCTCAGGCAGCAGTAGCTCTGTAGACAGACAGATGGATGGGCAGACAGACAGACACAGATAGGTAGGTAGATAGATAGATAGATAGATAGATAGATAGATAGATAGATAGATAGATAGATAGATAGATAGATAGATAGATAGATAGATAGATAGATAGATGATAGATAGATAGATAGATAGATAGATAGATAGATAGATAGATAGATAGATAGATAGATAGATAGATAGATA
>PVHY01010006.1:0-53830 GCA_004024945.1 Uropsilus gracilis
ACCCAAAGGAGACCTCAATGTGGGTACAAAAGGACACCTGTGCTCGGATGTTTATTGCAGCACTATTTATAATTGCAAGAACATGGAAACAACCCAAATGCCCCAGAACAGATGAGTGGATGAAAAAGATGTGGTATATATACACAATGGAGTATTACTCATCAATTAAAAATGACAAATTTGATGAATTTATAGACACTTGGATGTACCTAGAAGAAATCTAATTCTAGCAGAAACGAGCCAGATAGAAAGGGACAGAAACCAAATGGTTTCACTAATACATGGTCAACCAAATGAAACCACACAAGGGGAGAGAGGAGACCAGCTGGATCAGGCAGGGAGGGGAGGTGATGGTGTTGGGTGACCCCCAGGGACAGAAATGATGTAAAAAAAATAATAATAAAGCATAATAATAAAGCAAAAAAAATTGCACTTTTGTAAGTGTACGTCATTGACACAAGCTTTCATAGCATTGTAGAGCTGCACATATGAAGTCTCAGGAGTTTTCAGTTTTATATACCAGGGATTACTTCTTTTCCCTTAAAGAGCTGACTTTTTTCCTTATTACTAAAAAAGAATCATATAACTTTTGTTCCACAATAATCAGGACTTTTTTGATATTAACTATATATCCTATTACTTAGAAAAATGGTTGAGTCACAGTAGACACTCATAAAATAAGTAATTTCTGAACTGAAAATTTTCACTTCACTTTTGTTGCAAAAGAAACTGTCATCAAAACAAGAAGACACCCACTGACAAAGGTGTGATATCTAAAACCTACAAAGAACTCATACAACCGAATAAAGAGAAAACAAGTTACTTAATCAAAAAAAAAAAAAATGGACAAAAGAGCTAGTAGACTCTTCTCCAAAAAAAGAGACACATAACCAACAGGAACACGAAAAACTTTGTCATCATCATTCACCAGAGAAATGTAAATCAAACCCACAACGAGAAGTCTTTACATACTTGTGAGAGTGGTCCATATTTAAAAAGACTTGAAACAACTAATAATGACGAGAATGTAAAGAAAAGGGAAGCCAAAAATTATATTGTTAGTTGGAATGGACACTAGCATGACTCCTATAGAAAAGAGTGTGGAGACTTTTTCCTCAAAATATTAAAAAAAGATCTATCATTTTATCCAGCAACTCCACTCTTATGGAATCTACCCAAAGGATGCAAAAATCACTAACAAAGAGACATATGCACTCCTATGTTCATTGTGGTTCTACTTAAAATAGCCAGGTTATGGGAACAACAGAGCAGTGGATTAAGAAGAAAAATGTGTGTGTGTGTGTGTGTGTGTGTGTATATATGCACACATACATACATACATTGGAATACTAATCAGCTATAAAAGTTAGCTTGCAAAAATATGAATAGAACTGGAGGGGATTATGCTAAATGAGATGAGTCTGAGGGAGAAAGGCAAATTCTAGATGATTTCATTCATATGTAAAATATAGCAAAACAAACAAAACACAAACGAAATTACAAAACTTAACTATAAAGAACCTAGAGTTATGACTATGGAAATGAAGCTACTAGAAGAGGATGGGAGGGAGCAAGAAAGGAGAGGATCACAAGGACACAGTAATCTATGGTGAAGTTATGGTTTGGATATTGGGAGTGGAATGGTGGCATATATCTTAGGAGGTTAAATCTACTCCCTTAAATCATATACAGTGTTGTAAACCACTTTTGCCACAATAAAGAGAAACATAAATAACAAATAAGAAGTACGTCCCACTGTGTGCACAACCCCCTCTCCAAATTTCAATGTCTGTTTTCACCAGAATACATACAAATACAAATTCACAACCAGGTCTGGAAAGTCATATATGTTTTCCCTGAAAGCAATAGTAGTAATTACATAACTGGGTTACTGTCATGTACAGAAGGATATTATCCAAAATTGGTGTATTTTCTCATTTTTAGAGAGATTCTATCATTGTTTCTGTCTCTTTCTTGTCCTATATTGATTCAAGAAGTCTGAATTTGTTGGTTGTTTTAATTAGTAGTAATGTTAAATTACTTCCCCATTAAAGCCTTATCTATATTTCATATCCTGTTTATTTATATTTATATTATATTTATTATATTATATATAATATATAATATTATGTATAATATTATATTATATAGCCATTTATATTTATATTTCATAGCCTGTTTATTTTTATACATTAACCATTATAGGACTTTTCATTGTATTTGTTCCTGGTCCCATTAATTGATTGGAATAATTATCTGAATTTTCAAGACAATGTTTTCTTACTTCTTCACAGAACCTCAGGCCAACATTAGCCCATTGCTGTAAAATGTAAGCCTCTAGGTTTTTTCCCCTGTTCTAGCTAATCATCTTGACAGACTGTCAATAACAAAGTAGGATCCAGGACTTATGCTTCAGAATACAAGAAAGAAAGTACGAAATCAAAGAAAGATAAAAGAGAGAAATTGTGTGTTCAACAACAGAATGCAAAAAAAGCACAATTTGCAGTAAGAAAGAACAAGAAAGAACACATCTGTATTTCAGGGTAGTCTTTGAAATATGCCAGAAGAGTCATTATTACTGAATACAGCTTGAGGTTACTTTCTTCTATCATCCTAGGTAATGATTAAGATAACTCTAATAGTCACCTCTTTTCTGTGAGTGGTTAGTCTCTGCCTTATCTTTGTTAATTAAATATGCCATTTGAGTAAATCTGTCAAACAAGATTAAGAATTGTTGACCAGAGAAAGTCATTCAGGTTCTCAATGATCATTAACAAGAAATCTCATTTTTGTTCTGGGACAAACCATTTAATATTTTGACCCTGCCTATGGCTCAAACCAGCAAAGTCCAGAAAAATGTATGTTCTCAAATGTTCTTTGAAAGTGACCCCCAAATTCTTATAAATACATCAAACAAATTAAACAGCAAGAGATTGTTATCATTGTTAACAGGTAACATTTTCCATCATCTTTTGAGAGAAGTTGTTTGCTTTTTGTGACTGTCCTTTTCAGAATTACAGTGATAATGGGCTTGTGTACTTTAGCAGATGCTTTCTGGGCCAGGTCTATTTCTTGAGCCCATGTTATTCTGCAAAAGTCACTTTTTTATCTGTGCCTGTTATCACATAATTCACCAGTAGAATATTTCCATGGAAGATACTTTATTTAATTAAGTCAGTTTTAGGCAATCCAGTCAAGCTCAACTGAAAAGATCCTTAAGGTATATTTTGTAGAAAAAAAAAATATATATATATATATTGATACTGAAAAATTTAAGGCTGTAAAATATTTTTGAAAAATATGACCAGTGAGTATTGTTTTAATGTGAAGAAGCAATTGCTTGAATGTTTATGAGTATTTGTTTGTATATATTCCAGTTTCCTAGTAGCTCTGAATAAAATCTGCATATGATGTCAATGATGACTTTTTAATATCTTCTAGCAATCCCTCTATAATGACTTCACTGTCAGTTATGGGGAAAGAATTAAAAGGATTTTCCCTTTGGAGATACTTCTGCTTTTCATTCCTTTGACTTCTCACCATATTGGCACCAACCTTATTCCTAATTTTTTCAGGTCTTTCTTCTTCCTGCTGGAACAACCATTTGCACATCCATTTGTACCACTAGTTGGGAACAGATCAAAAGAAAAGTGGAAAGAAAACTCTCTAGCAGAGTGTTCTGAGAACTTTCTTAATCCACAAGAAGCCAAGTAGCATTACATCAATACAGAAAAGAACTGAATGTAATTCACCCTAACTCGTTAGTCCACAATCTGAAATACTTTGTAAACACTTTCTAGGTTTGTCAATGTTTACTGTAATATCCAGTTACAGTTCGATCTACATGAACTTGAGAAAAGTATGCTTCCTCTGAACTTTAGGTGAGAGGTCTGCCAAGGTAGAGATTAAAGTTCATGTAGCAATACATGAAAATGCTTAATTTCTGATAAAGTGCAGTCTAGATGAGAGAGGGTTACATCACTGATCTCCAAAATCTTAGAAAAAATATTGGTGTTACATAGAAAAAAATTACAGAAATAACATTTCTTGATAATTCAGCACCATCATTATGTGCATTAAATCTCTTAGTCTCTCTTAATGAAGAGAATTCTTTTGATTCTCTCTTGATTAAAGAGATTAAGAAAGGTAGAGTGATTTAATGTACAGAGATTTATTCTTTCTTAATAAAGAGAGAATAAGAAAGGTACAGAGATTTAATGTAGGAAGTAGGTCCTATGCTATGAAAGGACCAGTGAAAAATACTAGCTTTCGATAACATACTGAATTATTTTGTTAGGACTAACTTAAAAAATACCACAGGCTGAATGACTTTAATAACAGAAATTGATTTCAATCAGTTCTGGAGGCTAAAAGGCTAAGACAAATGTCTTGGCAGAATTTCATTTCTTCTGAGGTTTCTATTCTTCATTTGTCCACAGCAACTTCCTATAGACTTTGCAAGGCCCAAAAGGATGTGCCGGCTATCCAGGTGTGTCTATTGTAAGAACACCAGTCAGGCTGAATTATGAACCAGACTAAGACTCAGTTTAATGTAACTACTTCTCTGAAGGTCTTTGAGGTAATAGGAAAAAATATGTACTGTTCTGTGCCCCAGTTCCTGACACTGGGCTGCTGAAATCCTTGTAATTTCCTGAGTAATAGAAATGTCTTCTGTTTTAATGAGGGGATTTATGTCAACCTTCAAATCATCCCTGGCATGACCGGTGGGATCCTTTCAACCTGGGTTTTGTGATTTTGACAAACTGATATCATTCTTTGAGTATTTCTACTTTCAGAAAGTACTTTGAGTACTTTCTATACTTCTTATACTAAACAAGATTTTCTAGGCTCACATATATGTTCTTCTTCAACCCTAGAATCAACTATTTTCTCAGAAAAGCCCTATTTCTAGTGTGCAAAAGTCTTTAGAAACAAAATTTGGGTGCTAGATTCTGCATATTGATTTTTTTATGGTTTATTATCTTTCGTTGGACAAAGCTAGGAAGTATATGTATATACACACCACATGTCTGCTTACACACACACATGCACACATGTTTATATTTATTCCTCAACCTATCATATGGGTAATTGGTAAACATTCCCCACTACTGCCAATTTTACACTGAAGCCTTAAATAAACTCTTCAATCTAGAGTTCTATGCCATCTATGTCAGTGAAAAATCTGCAGGTTTCATAGACTTATTTATTGATCAGTTTCTACAAGTTTCTTCAATAAATTAACTTAATTATTTATCAATTTCCCATTTTGCTCCTGCCCCTTCCACTCCAGATACCTCCTTTTCTTCCATTCATCTTCAAAGTTCTCATGCTGAACTACTGGCATGTCCTCCCTATGGGTGCCTCTTATTCCATTGACCCTCTAAACTAGATCCTTCTCCCACCAAGAACCCACTAACTACTGGGGCTCTGATGCTGCACACTGCATCATCTCCACTGTCCTCCTCACCTGACTTGGGCCTCAGTTCCCCATGCCACCCCTCCCTCCCCAATGGAGGCATATCTCCATTATACTGCTTGGATCATGATGTCTTATCTGAGGGCGTCTTTCTTACCCTCCTGAGCTGTGCTATCCTGCACCAGACTGCATTTCTAGGGCTGTGCTCTCATCCCAACACCTTATAACATGTGGCCCTTGATATGAACACTATTTTCACCTGTGCTTGTGCCAAAATCCCACTCTGGGTTCCAATGGCACTCCTTAATGGGGTAGAACTTAACCCAAATCATCATCAATGTCTAGGAATGTCATGGCCTGAAAAGTAAGAGAAGGGAAGAGGAAGAAAGGTGTTTATTTTCAGTTAAGATTTTCTAACTTTATGTTGTTAATTAGCCATGTGATTCAGTAATTCAATGCTTTTATTTTCTGTGGTAGAATCTATAGATTTAGCATTTTAAAATACAGAAAGTTATCTGGAATATTGTAACTTTTGATATACCAGAGCTATCATTAATTTTCCCTTTTTTGCATTTGATTTAGCAAAGGACTTTTCTATTCTGGTTCCAAACTCTTTCTCTTACCTATTTTCTTTCACTTTCTACCTTTTGATGTACAATCTCAGTTCCTCTAAACTTGTTGCTTTGCCACAAGTAAGCTTTGCTTGTTCAATCATATGCATATTCTTTTTCTTCATCCTGACATGGCCTCATGTCATATTCTACCTAGAAACCTCTGACTTGTTCTTTAAGATCCAGAGCAGATGCTACTTCTCAGTAAAATCTTTCCCAACTCCTCCAGGATAAGTCCTTTTTGCTATGTAGACAAGTTTAGAGACCCAGTTTTTAAATTTCTGCCACAGATGGATATATGACCTTGGAAAAATAGCTTAGCTTTATTAAGTCTCAGTTTTCTCACGTGGTAAATGGGGGTAATAATACAGCTGTATCAACTCCATAAGCATTGTGTATTACAAGGTATATCTACTTGATAACTATAAATATTAGAATAGTTGCTTATCAAGATATCGTGACTCATTTTCAAGTAATATATATATTATTTATTTGTATTATAAAACAAGTCTGAGTTTGGTAAAACTGAAAGTTTTGACACACACAAACACATACACATTCACAATACACACATACCACAGCAATGGGAAATTATGATTAAAGATTTTCCTTGGATCAGGGATTCTGCAAGGTACTTTGTTTGGCATGTTTTACCGAATGATCATAGTCAATCCTTGCATGGTAGTTATAAACTCAAAAATCAGAAACAACTTGTGTTCATCAACAATTTACCCAACCTGAAATATTAGAAGGAACTGACTAGTGTGTTAGTCTAGGAATTAGAGTGCTGATATTAGATTTGGAATCATTGTTTTTTTCTTTATTGAGGCAACATCCATGTATGATACTGTATATGATTCAGGGGAATAGATTCACACCTTCTCAGACATATGTTATCACACTACCCCTACCACTGATGACTGTGTTTTCAAGAGTAGAGCATTCTTCCACAGTCCTTCACAGAATGGCTGCCCTACTAAGAGGTACAGTTTTCAAATTGTGCTATTGACAACATATCCATCTTGCTGCTACAATTATACATGTGCTTAGGGAATACATGAGGAGCGTCCTGGGGCTTGAAGGACATTGTTGTGAATTGTACATTTAAACGCAAACTACATTCACCAGCTGTTCTTGCTGCTAGTATTAGCAGATGTATGAAAATATTTTACCCCAGCAGCCAAAGAAATACAGATATTGCATTTCACTTTTATAATTAAAAAATGATTAGAAAGCATAGGAGCAGTATTTCATTCAAATGAATCTTTTTTAACAGCAAAAAAAAAGAATAAGAAGAAAACTCTTAAAATGGAGGATGAGAAGACCACATCAGATGTTTCAAAAGATTTTAGCAAAGTAACTATTATATCTAAGATGAATGAGGTCAGCAGTTGACAACAGTAGTTGGTAGTTTGTATTCTAGTCAATTTTATTTCATAAGTTATCAGTAACCATTTTGAGTAGAATCAGTAATTTAACTCTCCAACTTAAACTCTTCAGTGTTATTAAAGCTAAATTTGCATGGTTTAGTTCTAATTTAGCCAAAGCTGTTTTTAGATTATTAATTTTCTCTGTTTCACGTGGTAATTCTTAATTTCATGGTTAATATTCTTTTTGGAAAAAATTCCCATCACAATATTTGAATATATTTCAACTTCTGATAGACTTGAACTCTTGTTTTGGTTGTTGTTGAAGTAACATCACATTTTAACATTTTGTAAACTTCAGTAATGCATCTTTGAAATTCAACATATATGTATGCCACATCGAGTTCACCACTAAAATTCCCAATTCTGTATTTTACTATACCTGTGACCCCTTTCATAAGACTTATTCATCCTTCCTTTCTGGTAATCACTAATTGGTCTTAAAGTTAAACATGTATTTGTTTTTTATTTTGTTAATCCAGTTATTTGTATTTTTTTATATACCACATATGTGTGAAATCACATGGTACTTGTCTTTTTTATCTAACATTTCATTAAATTTAATATCCTTTGGCTCTATTCATGCTGCTGCAATTGATAGGGTTTCACCTTTTAAGTGAACAATATTCCATTGTATATTAATCTTCTGTTCATCTCTCCAAGTATTGATGGGCATGTAGATTATTTTCAGCTCTTGACTATTGTAAATAATGCTGCAATAAACATAGGGAGGCATATATTTATTCAAATTAGTGCTTTTGTATTTTCAGGTAAATATCTAGAACTTGAATGTTTAATCGTATGAATTTCTACTTTTAAAATTTTGAGTAATCACCATACTATCTTCCATAATAGCTATATTGATTAACATTTCTACCAATGATGCACAAAGTTTCTTTCCAAACCTGCTTTTGATTTGGGTTTTTTTTTTTTTTTGATCCTAGTCATTCTTACATATGTGAATTGATATTTTATTACTGTTTTGATTTGCCTTTCCTTAAAAATAAGAGATGATGAGCATTTTTCATGTACCTCTTAGCTATCTATTTATCTTCTTTGGAGCAGTGCTCTTGAAATTCTCTACTTATTTGGTAACTACTTTATTGTTGAAGTAAGCTCTTTACACTTTGGACATTAATCATTTGTTGGAGGTGAGACTTTTTTGTTATAAACTTTCCTCTATGCACTTTTTTCCTGCATCCCATGGATTCTAATGGACATTTAATTTTTTTTTATTTATATATAGGTACTTTTTTATTTCACCTTCCATTTTCTCATTGATTGATCCATTTTTGAACTTTTGACATGTAGTGATTTATTCTTTCTTTTCTTACATTGGGCCTCTTTTAGAACATGCTCTTAGTAAAAATTTACTGAATTAAATTCAAAAGTCAGTTGATTTAGTGTCAATTTTTGTAATTTATCCAGGTTGTTCTGAAATCTGTCTTTCTGAAGTTCAAGGCTGAATCACTACAATTTCCATAAATTATATTTATCACAGTTTCATAAAGAAAATATATGCAAAAATCATTTGTTTTACAATGTTTAGAAATATTTTTATTAGTATGTCTAAATATATTGTGTCTTTTAGTGGCTTGATAGTAAAACTCAGAGAGTATATATATATTTTCCCGCAGGGGCTCTTACCACTCTGGAATTTTCTTAAAATCTCAAAAAGGAAAATTATTATTTGTTAGATATGAATTTTCAAAATTACACATTCAAACACTGCAGCTCAAAATCACTGCTAGGTATTTTTAAATTTAGTTTAATGTTGGGTTTCAGTTTTTAAAATATGAGGGAAAAAGTCAGTGCTTAAGTATCTCTATAATTTTTAATAAAAGCTTAAGTGATTTATCATGTCTCAGTTATCTGTGTTGCTCTGAAAAAGACTATTGATTCAATCACATTATTTTAATTGCTATTTCTAAAACCAATATTGTTGTTATGTCAAGTCTATATCAAATAAAATTACTAGTTTAATTTGACTTTTTCTAAGTCTGTACAACTTTGAAAGGACTTTCAAGAAAGAATTAAAGAGAAGGAAACAAAGGGTATATGTAACTCACAAAACAAGATGCAATCTCACCATTCTCTGCATATTAAGAGATAGATGTGTAAATGCTGATAAAATAAGTGCTGCTGTTTGGAACCATATGAAACTTGGGACAAATTTTCCATGTGTTTAAAGGATATAATGTCTTGGTACATGTTGTCATTTCATAGGTGTATCTGTGCCTGCTTGTCCTGAGGATTTTGGGAGTCTCACATTTAAACGCTTCAAAGTCTGGAGCACCAACTTTACAGTTCATCAGGGATTGATTGCCTAGTTTAAGAATTATCCAGGCTAGCAAGATAATTCTGGGGTCAAGCTATTTTGAGAAACACTGGATATATAATTCTAAGTAAGTCTTTGTTCTAGTTCTCTTTATAGGGGTAATGTATTTGGAGAAACTCTATAGAAGGATACAGTATATAACTAATAGATACAGTGTTTCTCAAACCTTATATCTCTCTACATAATTCAATGATCCTTTTTTTTTTTTTTTTTTTTTTTTTTTTTTTTTTTTTTTTTTTTTTTTTTTTTTTTTTTTTTTTTTTTTTTTTTTTTTTTTTTTTTTTTTTTAGAGTGTTGGAGATGGTTCCTTCTGTTTCATTAAAGCTGAACCTTCCAGCTCCTAAGTGATGTCATGTAGGGAATTCAAAACTGGCCATGGTGTGAATATTTACAATTACAGGAATCAGTGAGGTCTATAAATCATGGCTATTCTTCCTGAAAAACAGGTCAATAAATATTTAGTCCTATAGTTCCTAAGACATGCTTTATTTGCACTATCCCCAGCATTTGTAAATATTAAATAATAAATTAGTAATTCATGAATATGTGTAAAGATACACATCTAGAGATACACATATGTTTGTATTTCGATCAAATAAGGTTGTGCTAAATTGTTTAGAAATAATCATTTGTTTTTCTTTTACTTGAAGATCTTTTTAGGATGTATATTTTACTACCACTACCCCTAAAATGCCAGTGACTCCTTTCATACCAGATCTACAGTACATTTTCTACTTAAATTTAAAAATATTTTAAAACTTTTCAATCACTAGGAAGCTGGAGAAAATCAGGGATCTTTGTTAGAAGATTTGTTACAAGAGTTCCTCAAACAAACTTGGAAGGGATGCAATCTCCTTCTGTATGGTGCATTAAATCAGCCTCTCAAGTGGAAAGAATGTGTCACAGCTGGTTTGTGTTAGTCCTGGCAACCAGGTTGTACAATACTGTGAGTTTTATATGGAGCAATTAATAAGTTTGGGTGACCTAGCATAAATTCATCATGTTTCCTCCTAAACTGCCTCAATAGATACTCATTTAGTGCTAACTAGAAGCAAAGTAGGAAACACTTCTATTTTGGCATTACTTCTTTTGGTTCATCTTATTTTGCTGGAAAGTTCTGCTTAGAATGGTACTGGACAATGGTTAACATACCATTTGTTTTTTTGCCAAGGTAGTTACTGGAGGCATAATTTTGGGTTTGTGTTAATCTGATTTTATAAATTTTCAAGTGGAAGTGCTGACCATCAACAATAGATGATTGCAACCAATCCTTTTTGCTAGTTGTCAGGGCAGCATCAGGCATCAGGTTCACCAATCTTCATAGGTTATTTATTGGTTCGAGCAGTTACACAGACAAACCAAACAGGGTAGTTGAGGGCCAGGGCCAGGACTGGGAGGTGGTGGGGGTTGGCTGGAAGGCAGGTAAGACTCTCCACCCCTCCCCCCCGCCCAAATAAAATCTTCACATGCCTTCTCTGGTCTCTCTGTCTGTCTCTGTCTCTCTCTTTGTCTTTCTCTCCTGCTTTCACTTCATCTCCTCTGCCCTCCTTCATCCCTTCTTTCCTAGGCCCAGGTGTACAAACTTACACATGTGCACAATCACTGGACTGCACAGTCATGGGGAAGACACAGTACCACAGGTGCTGGTTATACAGGCTAATGAGGAAAAGCCTGACTAACTCCCATACAATGATATTGTGGGAATTGTTATTTGAAAGATTATTAGTGATACTCAAATATCTCAAGAAGGAATTCTAGCAGTATCATATTAAGTAGTGGTTATCAAAAAATGGAGGATATCAAACTCTCCTGAGGAGTTTAAAATTCTATATGACAGATTTCTCCTTGATTTTTCTGAAGATATTTGTAATTTATTTTACTTGATTTTTAAATATTTTACTTGAATATCTAAAAGAAGGCTTAAAATATTACCCATGTTTTAGATTCTTCTATTCCTCTAAATCTCCATTTTATAGCAGTCAACATGTCCCATAAATTTCATCTCATTATCACACTAAATCTCCCCAAGCTGTCCCTTTCTCTATAACATGCACATTTACTGACTTTGCAAATATGCTGGAAATTTAATATCATCCCAACTGGTTTTCATGCATATAAAGTCTTTCTTTCAATTCATCATTTCTATTACAGAGCTATTATAAATATATACATACATATGTATATACACACACACACACATATATATATATATGAGTGCATGTGTGTACATATATATCCACATGTTAGTATGAAAGGAGCATATAACCTCTGGTATTAGCAAAAGTGGATTATTAATTAAATGGCTGTAATACATGATCAATGCTGATGGGAACTGGGAGAACTTGCCTGGGAATAGGGAGGATGGGAAGGGGCAAAATGTAAAAGCGAATTCGGAAAAGCTTATTGTTATGGAAATACTTTCATTATTCAGGATTTAATAGACTTAAATATTTACTGCATCTGGTCCTGATATACTGTTGGTATAAGCCCTTAGCCTTATGAAGATAACAATAACAATAGATGTGGTGGAGATATAGGGCCGCCTTGGTAGATAAGGGAGCAACGGACCAGAAAACTCAGTGGAGTGGCTATGCTAAAATAAACATATTGCATAAAGCTCCTGACTTTTTCCTCTTGTGGTGTGCAGAGGACATTTCTTTCACTTATGCAGAGGAGAACGCTATGAGGGGGGCGCTGTCATGTCTGAGAAACTCAGTGAATAATTTTGTTTTAAGCAAGTTGGTGGTAGGAGTTGTTGCTATGGAACTAATTTAGTGGAATTAATGGGAATGATAGGATTATAGAACATAGGAGGTCCCATGGTAATGTTTAACTAGCAGAGACAAGGGGCTCTTAATTATATGCATACATATGTGTATACATACATATCCACACATATTATCTATGTGTGCATGGTGTGTGTGTGTGTGTGTGTGTGTGTGTGTGGATAGCACAGACTGAGAGCATCGGGGGGTCTTGAACTATAGCGGTCTGTGGCATGGCTAATGGAATAGGATTTCTTATATACAATTGAGATTGGCAGTTAACTAAAGTATTGCTTGAATTATGTAACCAATAAAGTGAAGAACATGTCAGGAGGCAACTGAAGTCAATTGCTATATTAGGAAAAAAAAAAAAACGGCCCGTCCCTTTTTGCACCAAATGTCTTATTAGAGGAACCCAGTCCCCCAGAGGAGGTCTATACATTACCATAATGTGTTTTCCCAAAGCTATTTACTCATTTATTTCTAGAATTCCCCATCTAATAGCCTATCCAAGACCTTGGATATGGAGACTTACCTTGGATATGGAGACTGAAGCAATACTGAAGTCAGAGGTCCCCAAAGTCTTTCATGGCACTCTTGTTGACTTTGCTAAATATAAAGATGAAGAAATGAATAGAGCCTTGGCCCATATTCAACTCATAGTAGGTCCACACACAACCCATCTTAGGTCATTTTCAGCACTTGCTGAGTATATAATCATAATGGCCACACTCAGCAATGGTCAGGTCATCACTCTGTTTTTCTCACCTATGGATTAAGAGTTGTCTTATTAAGAAATCCACATGGAAGCTTTTGAAATTGCTCCCTCTCCCTCCATTTCCTCCATATTCACTGAATAGGGTAGCAAATCAGAGTGGGACCATAACATTCCATCCCAGGAGGAAATGCATGTATTTTGCCAAAGACTTAACAGATACCAGGGCTAGTATAATCCACCACATCAAGTAAAATTCAACTACACAGCCTTTATGAAAAGTTAGATAGATCATGGTAGATGCAGGTGAACTACAAAATAGAACAATATTATCTTGTCATTATTGTAATTATATCTAAATAAAGAAAGTGTTCCCAGGAAAAGAAAATAATCACCATTGTCATATATCACCATTTGTTGATATGTTAACCAAAAAGAGAACTGAGACTTAATCACTGGATTTATCAGCATGAAATTAGTTATTATACCTTGACAAGAGTTTATTGTGTAAAGTAAGAATAGCAAGAGTCCATAGGTACCATTCAAGAGAGAATAAATGAGGAGAATTAGACATAGAAAGTATAAGAAAATCTTTGGAGGAATTTTTCTAGAAAGAAAGGAAATTAGAGGAGATTTTAAGTCAGGGGGATTTAATTTTTCATGATAGAAAGTATAGCATTTTATGTTGATAGAAAATATTCAGAAAAGAGAAAAATATAAGTATCTACAGCATTTCCTTGAGTAGATAAAAAGTACTGGAATTCAAGTTATAGCTAAAGGGTTCAATTTTTAAACTTTACTTTTGAATAGATGACTCAGTATATAAATGAATAAAAAGTTTGCTTATTTTGGTAGCAAACAACTGTAGTTAGTTTAGTAGCAGGTAAACAGGGTCTCAGAGAATGTCAACTTCAGATTTTTTTTAATTTAGCATGCCTCAAGTATCTTATCATGTATAATCAGTTTTTTACAGTTGGACATGTAATGCTGTATGTACAACTTTCGCAATTGGCTCAGCACTTTCTAGTCACTAAAGACACAAAGCACTTTTCAAATTTCTCATCCATTTCCATAATCCATAGTCTGAGGTGAATTACTTGATATTCCAACAATTCAGGGAGATAAGCTATTCTATGTATATCTGAGCACTTATGCAGCCATAACTCATGATTTTGTGTCTCCTTTAAAATTTTTATATTATATTTTTTAATTTCAAAGAACAGACCTTTGAGAAGTGATAAGTTATGACATAATTTGTGTAATAAGTTATTGATAATTTTGTCTAAGTTATTACATAAGACTGAACTCTAATGTGTCTAACATATCTTTCCTTTTGGTTGTTTCCTTTTGGTTCCTTTTCCTTTTGATTAATGAATTTATAAGAATGTTAATATGTCAAATTCCAGAATATACATAGCTAACTATTTCTCAGTATTATGTATAGACACAAGTAGGAGTTTACATAAAGGATTCATTCAGTGTGTCTTATATATAATCAAACATAATATATTCAGAATAAAATTTTAGAATAGAATAAATTAGCAAAATTTTTTTTGATAGGAGTAGACTATTGATGGCTAGGGAACCATCTGAAAGAGAGATTGGAAGAAAAAATGCTTTTCCTTAACAGTTGTGATTAGGTCAATATGTTAGAACTTGTATTTTTCTAACAGTTTAATGAAGAGTTATTGTCTACAATAAGAATGGAGGGTAACAAACTCAGAGAGGGTATGGAATAGTTAGTTCTACTGTTACACATCCAAAAAGTGAGAAACTGACTCTCATTGAAAATAAATTTATGTTATAATAGAAAATACTACTCTGACTTCAAAATTTTGTACAGGTCTGGATAATTTTATATCATTTAAATCTACCCTAATATGAACTGTGGCATAAGCAAACATGGTTAAGCAGTCAACAAATAGTTGACCAATCAATTGTATCTGCTGTATTTTCTTTCATTGACTTTTGTGATTGTAAGCAAGTCATGTCACTTCTCTCTGTTCTCAGCTAATTAATGGAATCAATTTCAATTTCTTGTATTTATGAGTTTTGCATGTATGTAAATTTAAGTATTTCAGATTCATAGAATTGACACTATCTTTGGACCACTGAATATTTTTGGTGAGTATTCTGATTCTATTTCTATTGAGGAAATATTTGGACATTACACAAGCTAGTAATTTGCCAGATGCATTGCCTGATTCATGTGCTATTTAAAGAGACACAGATAAGTAATTTAGAAACAAAAAATAGGTATATAGCCTTTTTTTTTTTTTTGGTGAGGAGAAGCAGAAATAATGTCATTTAAAAAATATGACATTATATGAAGTTATTCCCCCAGTGCTCCTATTGCAAGAAATAACCATTTCATGAGAAACCAAAGGTAAATTGGATTAGAAATCAATGTGAGGGAGGGTGGGGGAGGTGAATCCCTGGGATTACAATGATGTGAAATTTATATATAAATAAAATTTTAAAAAAGCAATGTGAAACTGTCAGTGAAATATTTCCTTTAAAACTCAGTGATGTATAAATAAGCCAACATTTACTAGCCCTTCAGCCAGTTAGGATATAGTTGATAGTAACACTAAATATAGAGAAAGAAAAATTGAGAAGTCATTTGCACTTGGTATACTGCTTTATGCAACAATAAATCTGTACAGTAACATGTTAGGTTACAAAATCAAATGTCATTTACATATACAAACAATCCAGAAGAGAAAGAAGTCAAGAAAATAATCCTATTTGCAATTGCATCAAAAATAATTAAATACCTGAGTATACAACAAAGGGGGGAAGAATCTGTATGATGGAAATTATGACTTTGTTAAACTAGACCGAAGACAAAACAATATAGAAAGATATTTTTTGCTCATGGATTGGAAGAATTAAGCCTGTTGAAATGATGATCTTACTCACTACAATAAACTGATTCAATGCAATATCTATCAAAGTTTAAATACATAGAGTAAAATTACTGAAATGGAACCCTATAAGATCTTGAATAACAAATCAATTCTAACAAAGAAGGGTAAAATAGAGGCATCGTAATCCTAGGTTTCAAAGTATACTACAAAGTTATGCAATCAAAATGGTATGATACATAGACAAAAAAAAAAATGGAATTAAGAGCCCAGAAGTAAATCCATATTTGTATGTATAATCCATGAAAAAGAAGCCAAAAGTGTACATTGTAGACTTCAACAAATGGTGTTAGGAAAATTGGGTAGCCACATACAAAAGAATTGATTAGAGTGCCATCTCATACGGTACACAAAAAATTAACTCAAATGGTAAAAATCAAAAACCCAATAAAAAATGGACAGGAGAGGTAAATAGAAACCAGATGGTGTCACCTACATATAGGGTATAAAGAAATAAAATAAAGGGTCAGATAAAATCAAACTAAAAATAAAACCTTGAAATCTGACTGTAGCATTGGCAGAGGTTGTGAAGAAGGTGAAGAGAAAAGTTGGAGGTGGCACATTGGATTATGGTGGGCAAGGACTTGAGTGCCTTGGTGGTGAGTGTGTTATAGGGACATACTCCTGAAAAGGTGGGATCATATATGTCTGAATCTTATACAATGATGTAAATCTATACTCACCTCCCCCACAAAAATTTGGGAGAAAATTTGGTTTACATTAATTAGAAAATATTTCTCCTAAAATGGCAGCTAGTGCTCACCTGGTATTTTCACAAACTCATTGGGATATCATTTGCTGTGCAGATATATTTTCTTCTCACCCTTCTTAGCCAAAGGTCAGTATAAGATATGTGACTAATTCATTGAGGATCTTTCTTCACCGAGCAGGTCAGCATTCTGTGATATTTGCTTTTAGGAAAAAAAAAAGTAGCCCAGTGAAGTTAAGAACTGAAGTTAAGAACAAAAGAGTAAATGAAAGGACTGAAGGTGTAACAGTGTGATAATTGCAGAAAAGGGAGATTTCTCTGCCCCACTCAAGGAAGAGTGGAACTGAGCAGAGATAAGTTAGGAAAGATGGGGAAAAGAACTGGAACTTCCAGGGTGGGGGATGGGGGACTCTGGGGGGAGGTAAAAGAGAATACTAGGAGACCTGGAGGAAAACATGGAGAGAGAGAGACAAGTGAAGAAGGTGTGTTTGTTTATTGGCCTTGTACTATTGCTAGGGTCCTGGGGACATGGAAGGAAATATTTTAAAAAGACAAAGAAAAATGGGTGAAAGACTTAGACATAAGACCTGAAATCATAAAATATATGGAAGAAAACATAGGCAAAATACTCCATAACCTATACCCCAGAAACATCTTTTAGGACACATATAAAGAATAAAGAAAATGAAGGAAAATGTAAATAGCTTGGACAACATCAAACTCAAAAGTTTCTGTACAACAAAAGAGACAGCCAACCAAATGGGAAAAAATTTTGTATTCCACTCAACTGACAAGGGTCTGATGTCAAAGATAGATAAAGAATTCACATGACTCAACAAAAGCAAAGCAAAAAACCATGTCAAAAAATGGACAGATGAGTTTAATACACTTTTCCAAAGAGAAAATACAAATGACCATCAGACATGCTCAATGTCATTTGTAATCAGGGAAATGGAAATCAAAACTATGATGATATATCACCTCACACCAATAAGAATAGCCCATATAAAAACAAACAAACAAAAAAATGGGCAATAGCAAGTGCTGGAATGGATGAGGAGAAAAAGAAACATTTTTACACTGCTGGTAGAAATGCAAACTGGTCCAGCTGCTATGGAAAGCTGTGTGGAAGACCCTCAAATACTGAAAATGAAACTACCATTTGATCCAGCAATGAACTTCTGGGAATTACCCAAAGAATACCAAAAAAACTATTTCAAAAGGAAATCTGAACTCTTATGTTTATCACAGGACTATTTACAATAGCCAGGATATGTAAAAAACCCAAATGTCCCTGAACAGATGAATGAATTAAAAAGTTGTAGTACATTTACACAATGAAATATTATTTAGCAATCAAAAAGACAGATTTATGTTCATTTGCAGCAGCATGAATGGAACTAGAAGGAATCATGCTAGCAGAAATAAGCCAGAAAAAAATACCAAAGGTCTCACTTATCTGTGGGATATAGGGAAAACAAACAAACAAAAGGTCAAGTTAAAACTAACAAACTGACAGCAGAACTGAAGCATACAGTAAGGGAGGGGGGAAAGAAGGGGAGATATCATGGGAGAGATGAGTACAAGGAATGAGGATGATGGATCACGGGTGACTTAGTGGTGGGAGAACCTCAGGGTATACAATGATGCAGTATATATATATATATATTATGTGTGTGTGTGCATATATGTATATGTATATATGTATAGATATACACACACACATATATAATACATAATCAATAAAAAAAGAGACGTGGGTGAGAGACCTCTGTGGAGACTGACAGTGGCTGCCTTTATTTTGACTTGTGTTTGATTTCATTTTTTCCTTCCAGGCTTGCCTGGTCCCTTCTGCCCCTTTCCTGAGCAAGCGACAGCTTATGGAATCACGGCGGGGTCTGGGGATCACAGTTCCAGTCCCATCCTTCTGCCCCTTTCCTACAGTTCCCTGCCAGAAGGTTCTTTAGATTGGCAAACTTTCAGGCCCCAGTGGCCTTGCTTTGGGCTAACCCTCTTTGGCTAGGCCTATACCTACAAAGGAATGGGTCACTTGGAGTGTTTAATTGGAAACTACTTTAAATACGTTCTTCCTCTCCACTGTTGCATATTAATTGTATTGAAGTTCTTTCCTATTTATTGAAAGATTTATGCACCAGGAGTATGTTTTGTTTTTATGTGATGGATTGCAGAATCCATGGCAGGTATGGAGGTCTGGAGTCCTCTCAGGATACCTGCGAACAAAGTCACATATTCTCTTTGTGAAGATATGTATTACAGTAACTTTGCTCTTAATGATTGGTCTATCTTCACACTTCTAGAGGGGTCAGAGAGTACACTAATTATAAAAGGGAGCTCAGTTATTCTTTTCCCCATCTCTAGATTGATTTTCTTCCCTTCTCTGCTCTTCTCTTTTGTGAGTACATTTATTTGGTGACAGTGATGCTGTGAGTTGCAATTCCTGGGTCCTCTTATTCTCTGGCTTCTGGTGGGGCTTGGGGCAGGGACAGCAAATGGGGAAATAAATAGGTTGTGATATTCCTTCACCCGTCATTTTCCATTTCTGTACCTTACAACCGTAGGAGCTATGACTTCAGACCCTGTTTTTGGTTAAAGGAAGTTTTGTAGTTCTTTGCCACAACTCTTTTTCATTGCAGAGATTTTTGCTGCATAACTAATTGGCCACAAGGTAATTCTGCCACAAAAGATAATGGAACTGGTTGACAGTTGTTTTGACAGTGTAGTTTCAAGTTTGGTTTCTCAACTGACGCAGCACTCCCATTTTTATATTATAAAAATATGGTGATAAAACTTACTAGAAGTGTGAAATGAGAGAGTGTAGTGCCAGATTGCATACCATACTAGAAAAAGACAACATATCAGTTTGCAAAGCTTTCAGTAACACAGTTTTCACTCCTACCCATCAAAACCAAAAGTTTACCAAGCTATGTCACTTAAAAAAGGGGTAATGGCTTTTTCCTCTTGCTATACCTTCAAGGGTCCACATTCCTTGTAGGTTCTCTTAACCTTCCAGACCTCCAGAAACCACTCCATTAAGTTGTTAAACACAAGTAGGACACGCAGAGTAAAAGAAAGCAGGAAGGTGAATTTATTGCAAGGATTTCAACCTGTAACCTGAGAAGTCAAGGCTAAGTGAGCAAGGAGCTTCAAGTTACTCACAGACTAAGGGATCTTTATGGAACCAATGAGACCATTATTTGGCCTTTTCGGTGGATTGGTGCTCTTCTTCCTTATTCAAATAAAGGCAGCTCGATGAAGCAGGGGAACAAGGAAGTCCTGGGACTGAAGAAACAGACATGTTGCTTGGGCTTGACAGGTGGTCCTTCCATCTCAGATGTCTGTAAACTCTTGTCAGCTGAGGTGAAGTCTTTTTGTTCTTTTTGCATCTGTATTGACCCTCTCCATTTTTTCTGAAGTAAGTGATCCTCTTTCACTTGACTCTGCAAAGTTCTCTTAAAACTTCCAGTGGAGTATGCCTTTTGCAACATACCAGGAACAGGTCTGTGCAGACTACCTCTGCTACCTCTGCTTTGTGAAAAATATGGAGCTGAGAGTGGATCCACTGCCATTTCAAGTTGTGGTGTTGAAAACCATGATCTTTGCCTTCTGGCTTGATGTTAAATTCTGCACATGGTAGGAATTAAACTCTTTCTGACTTGAGAATGCAGTTTGCATTGCTGGAGAGGGTCCCACCCCAGCAATGCTAACCCCTAAGATTAGGCTGTCAGGGGTCAAGAGGATGAGATAATTTGACACCATCTTCCCCCTCCCCGGTCATCTAAACTAAACTCTTTTTTGGACACTTTGATCCCTGGAAGTTCCTATCAAACACTCCTAAGCCTACTTTAAGGGCCTTGTTGAGACCTTTTATGAGGGAAAGACTATACTGCTGCCACTAGTAATTTGGATGGGTCCTCAATGTGGGGGCAGGGAGGGGGTAAGAGATTTATGCAGGAACCAGGCTTGGTACTGGCAGTGAAACTCCTCCCCACAATCGTCAGATGCAAACATCAAGAAATTCTCTCACTCTAAATTCATACCTGTCTCTCCAACTTCATATTCCTTTGAGGAAACTGAAAGGAGGATACCAATCTGGAAAAGGAGGTGAGACAAGGCCTGGCTTGGATGAGTCAGGGAAAACTTTTGGCCATAGGGTAGGAGAAACCCTGTGCAAGACCAGACCTTAATTCTCTCATTTCCTCTGTCATTTCCTTTTCTGTTTCTAATCCAAACAGATAATTGATGCCTTTAATTTGTTGTCCATTAGGCACTGAAAGGACACGAGTAAAAGAAATTTGACAGTTTCTTGCAGCAACGAATTTATCATTAGGACTATTTTTGTCTATGACTTTGATCAAAGGGAATTCATTATATTTTATGAACTCCCTCTGATGTTCCAATAATACATTACGATTTTAAAACATTTGTGATCAAATCAGTTTTACTAACATGAATATATCATCTCTTTCAAGTATCTGAGATTGACTACATCAAGCTCACAGCTCTGTTCGAGACTTATGGATAGAATGTTGCTATATGAATGCTATTTCCAAACCATTCCGAATCTTGAACTTACTCCCTAAAGTGACCCACATGATCTTTCAGAATTTTTCACCATGGCCTCCAGAACTCATGCCCATCACCAACAAACTATTGTATGTATAACTTCATTCTCATCTGTGAAAAGTCATTTCACACTTATACACCCTAACTGAAAAATGCTCTGAGAGCACTTTCTCTGTGATCTCTCCCTGTATGCTAAATATCTCACAACCTGAAGTAAGGGGAGGTATCCTTGGTAACTTGATTAGCTATAAAAATCTTGCTTCTTGCTCTCTCTTAAGGTCTCCCCTTCCTCTGTTTTCACACAACTACCATAACTTGAACTCATTTAATGCCTCTAGATACCTGCAACAGTCCCCCAACTGCATTTCCTGTCACCAGTGCAGTTCTCCAATCTTTCTTCCACACTGCTGTGATATTGATCTTTTTAATCTTGCCACTTCCTTGCTTAAAGTCCTTTAATAGCTCCCTACAGCTTTCAAGGATAAAGTTCAAACTCTTTCATTTAGTGTAAAGGCCTTTCATGACCCCATTTCTTTTTTTATTTTCAGCTTTATTGTATGCCACTCCTAAAGTGATATGGAGAAATTTGTGGTTCTCTACTTTCCCAGAGAACTAAACTACTTTTCAAGACAACGCCCTTGCAAGAAGACTGGATGCCCTACGCCTGTACCCTCAACACCCTGACTGTCTCCATTTATCTCTCACAACACTTACCACACTGCCTCTTGGACTTTGATATGTAGTTTCTGAAGGGCAAACACCATGTCTTAGTCAAATTGACTCTTTATTTCTAGCTGTTTGTTAATAATTGAATAAAGGAAGGGATAACTGAAGCTGCTCTGTATTAATGGCATGTAAAGTTGAGAGTTCTTTCTCACCTTATATGCAGATTGAGTTTATATTTACTAGTTTATTCTACTGGTTTTCAGGAAATTAAGTGTTGTATGAGTACATTGGATGCTGGCAGTAGCAGGAGATGTGTCTGTATGTTCTGTATGTGATTGGATGGAAAAGCTGCAGAAAAAATTTCTTCCCTCTATAAGCCCCCCCCCCCAACCCATCTCTCAGGAATAGTATAGCATAAATTTCTAGGACCAACTATGAAATATATTCCTGCCTTGAAATGTCCTTATGGTCTAGGACTAAAATCTTTAGGTTCTGTACCTTAGTTTCTCTGTGAATATCCTTTTGATAAACCATCAAATTAACATGAGGCTCTCATAAACATCAAAACTTAATAAACCAAATTTACTGTTCACAGAAATAACCCTCAGAAATTTGACATGGACTAACCAGTTAATGAGGATAATGTGCTTTAAAAATCAGACTAACTGAAAAATTAGGCAGTGAAGGTGTCTTTCATGCCCTTCCCTTAGCTCAGGATGTCCTCTTTTTGCTTTTCTGTTTAGTACAGTCTGATTTGATCTTTATGACATCCTTGAGTTACCAGGTTGACATAGCATCTTCTGTTTGCCTCATGCCCCCAGTAATGACTGAACTATACATTTAAAAGAATAATACATATTTTAAGCACATAACCCAGTTCCCAGGACTGTGTATAAAGTACACACCAATTAATATTTAAACCTCTGGATCTTAGGGTGCAGCTATATGACTTCACCAGGCAATAACTTGCATGTGTAATAACTATATAGTGGGCATATGAAGACATGTACTACTTACAGAGAATTTGGAATATATAAAAGTACAAAAATTTCCTGTTTTTCACCTCTTTCCCAGGATTAATTATTGTTCAAATCTTGTGTACTTCTGTCTCCATACAGATTTGAGGGTCTATTTTAAATATTTATGCAATGTTTAAACATTTAGTTTAACATCAGAGCAAATCAAGATTCATAAAATGCAATGCACTCCTTAGAAGTCTAATATCCCCTGAGGCAAAGTAGTTTCAAGGACAGGAGGGACTGTGAGATGAAAACAAGGAAGTTCAATTTATGGAACCAGTTAGCCTTGAAGGAGCTGTTTACGCCTTCAAGTAAGGAATGAATGAATGAGCATTTTATTCTGAAATCAGATTTTATTTGTATAGGATTAGACTTTTGATTTTTTTTCTATTTTTTAAAACCCTGCTTTATGAAGATTGAAGAATCAGTGATTCCAGTTACAGGTACTTGTTTATTCACTTTACTAACTGAGGGCTAGTAGGCAGCCAGGAACAAGAGAAATGATTCTGAAACTTCAAGTAGATAATCCCTGGTGGGTCTTGGCCTTTAGTCCCTATGCAACAGTTGGTCCTATCCCACCACCTATATATCATAGTTTGCTTTGTGGACCAGTTTCAGTGACACCACCCAAACATTTGTTACAAAGGCAGAATTTCTTTCTTATTCAAGATCTGCCGACACCTAATCAACATCATCAGAAGTCTCTAAGCTCATTAAGTTAGAGGAACAGAATGATATACAACAGCACCACAACTTGGGGGAACCCTTTGTGTCACAGTAACGTATCTGATGATTTTTAATTCAAAACTTTGCCCAAAGCTGACTTTTGTGGATAGCTTCCATAGGGCTCACTCCACTATCTGGAGAGGTTCACTTAATGCTCAGTTTCCCCCTTTTTTCCTGTACAACAGTTCAATTGTGGTGTCTGCTGCTGATTCTGCTGTACCGCACTTTCCATAAACCTTAGATCCTGTTGAAATTTCTGGTTTTCTTGAATGCCTAGAAATTTCACTACATGGTACACACACACTCTATGTCAACAGCTGCCTTCTACCTCAGGTTGGCAGCACTGTTGTGACGCTATTATCTTTTGTTTGTTTGTTTTCCCTTTCACTTGCAAGTTTGGAGCTATTCCAACTGATTATAAGAAATAAGGCCAGTACCATTTAAGGATTGTTTTCATTGTGTAGATACAAACGTGGTCTGGAGGAGATAGGACACTTCCCCAGATTAACACAGCTTTTCACTCATAAAACCAGGACTGAAACTAACAAGACTTGCTAAGATCACCTTAGGAAGATGGACTGCTAGGATTCCTGTCTCATTCATTCATTCATTCATTCATTCATTCATTCATTCATTCATTCATTCATTCATTCATTCATTCATTCATTCATTCATTCACTCACTCACTCACTCACTCACTCATTCATTCATTCATTCATTCATTCATTCATTCATTCATTCATTCATTCATTTTAGACACTAGGTCTTGAAATGTTGCTGGGGGTAGTCCCAAACCCATGGACTCAAGTGATCCTTAGCCTCAGCCTCCCAGGTAACTGGGATTACAAGTGTGCACTACCATTCCTGGCTATTTTTTTGAGACGAGGACTCACTGTTTTCCCCAGGTTAGTCTCAAACCCATGGACTCAAGTGATTCCTAGCCTCAGCCTCCCAAGTAGCTGAGATAGGTGCATGCCACCGTTCCTGGCCCTATCTCCTATATTTATACTTTTATACAGTTCCTGCCTACTTTGTATCAGGGTTGACTTGGATCACCCATTGAATATGGCTGAAATGATGGTTTGTCACTGTTGAGATTATATTATAAAAGATAATACCTTCTGTCTTAGTTTTTCTTTCTCTTGAATCACCTGTTTTAGGAAAAACCAGCAGTCACTGCAGGAACGGCCCCATAGAGAGGCCAGATACTGAACAACTGAAACTTCCTACCAATAGGCAGGTGAGTGAATTTAACTGAGATCTTCCAGCTAATATCTTGACAATACCCCCCTGAGCTATCCTGAGTCAAGCACCAGGCAAGCTGCTTCAAGAGAAACTATGTGAAATTACAAATGATTTCATCTTAAGTTGTTAACTTTTGGAGTGATTTGTTATGTGCAGTATATAACAAATACATATTCCATATATTTTGGTCTCTTTTAAAATAAAAATACCCTGAGTACTTTAATTAGTCATAATCATTAAATAATTTAACAATCTCAAGTATTATTTGAGGAAAAATGCTCTGAAAATTTCAAGATTAAAGATAAGTACTTTAGGATTAGGACTAAGGACTAAGAGGTACCTAAAATGGAGCTTTTAAAGGAGGCACTCACTCTCAGGGTCAAGGAAGTGAGAGGCTGGCATTTGTATGGCCCCCTTAAAGGTTGCACATGTAGTAAATCACTGAATTCACCATAATCTTTTACTGTTTCGGATGAAGATCTAAAAATACAATTAGATAAAGAGTTTATGTCAAAGTATAGAAAAATCTCAGATCTCACAGCTCTATAAATTAAAGAGTCTTACCTTGGAAAGACAAGTGGCTATTTAGTGAATATGTACCATATGTTGTATACTCTCCAAGTTTTACCCTAATATCTGTGTCAGTTACTACTATAGCAAAATGCTGTGGAATGGTATTCAACCATGCCAGGCCAGGCAGTCTCACTGTTGATTTGGCAAATAAAAGAAGATTCCTGGAGCCGTTATTTTATATCCAACAGGCCTTTATTCTGAGTCAGGGAACACCATACAAACAGATAGACAGGTAGGCAGAAAGAAGGATTCCAGATCTGAGAGAAGCAGGACAACAACTGTGCTCTCCCCAGTGCCTTTACACTGCTCAGTGCCCTAGCCACACAATACATACACTATTGCGAATGCAAGGTTCTTTTGCTGTTTGCTAACATCTCAAGGTTATGAGCTATCCTTTATGTGAAAGTTGAAAAACAGTCTGATTTTAGTCTTAGTCCACTTTTCTTACCACTGAGTAGTCCATAAAAAATATGAATTTACTTTTCACAGTCCTAGAGACTGGAAATCTGAGATCATGGTGCCAACACCATTGAATACCATTTACGTTCTTTTTCAGCTTGTAGACGTCTCATTGTATTTTCACATGCAGGAAAAAAATGGGGAGTTCTCTGGGATTTCTTCTATAAGGGCCCTAATCCCATTCATGGGCTCCATCCTCATAACTTAATCACAAATATTCAGTCTAAGGCGTTCTGCCCTCCACAAATTTATATTCTTCTCACTTATAAAATACACTCCTTCCATCCCAATATCCCAAAAGTCTTAATCATTCCAGCACCAACAATAAAATCTAGTCTCATCTAAATGGCACCTAATTTAGAAATGGATGAGACTAAAGGTAGGACTCATCCTGAAACAAATTATTGTCTGACTATGAATCAATGAAACTATTATGTACTTCCAAAACATTATGGTGGGATAGGCCATTTGGATATGCCATGGGATAGACATTCCCATTACAAAAGGAAGAAGTGGAAAAATAGGTAAGAGTAACAGGTATCAACTAAGTCTTAACTGTGAGGCAAACTTTATGAGTTCTCAAGGCAAGAAAGCAATGTTTCTCTGGACTCAATGCTCAAACTCACTGGGTTGGAGGTCCTGCCTTCAGGGAACACAGGTTGGGAGACCTGCCTCTTGGGCCCAGTGGGACAGCAGTTATCTCCCCACTGCTCTGCCAGAAGGGGCTGGATCCCCAGGATCTTGGCCCTTCTGCCCCTGATGCAGTTCTCTGCCTGAGCCCACGTGTTTTCTGGGGCCAGTGTCCTAAATCTACTGCTCTGCCCAAACATCCTGACCTCTGAAACTTAATGGGCGATGCATGTTCCCTGCTTCTGCTGGGCATGGTCCATGCTGCACCAGGGCCCATCAGGTTCTCCAAGAAGTGCAACTGGTGAACGCATGGCCAGATTGCTGGGGTCAGAGACTCCCTTGGGGGCAGTACCTGACAAGGTATGCTGAGTAAGTGCCCTGGGGGATCCTTTCAAACCATTCTGAACTCCACTAAAACAACCTGATTAAACCCTCTGAATATGGTGTGGGCAGCTGTTATTAAGATCATTTTAGAGAAGAAAAAATGTTGGTTCAGAAACCTTTAGTTTTTAAAATTCTCATTGACAAGAGACAGCTTGACTCCAAAGTTGTACTTTTTTTGTTTTTCACTACCATTGATCTCAGAATATGAAATTTCTATGAAAGGTGATTAAAGGTAACAGTTCATTGTCCTAAATATGCAATGATAAGACCTAGGGAGGTGAGAAACAGTGTAGAATGAATTTATACTTTTATCTAAATTTATCTAAATGAATTTATACTTGATTTGGGGGCAAGTCATTCCTTTTCATAGTTCTGTCTTCTAATTTTACTTTCTGCTGATAATATTAAAGATTTAATTTGTATTCTAGGTACTCAGTTACAAGAATTGTTGGAAAAGAAACATTGCTACAAAAGTATAGAAAAACCTGAGTTAGCAATAAAGTTATTTTGGATAAATGCTGGCATAAGCAACTGTGACTGAGTATTTTGAAACTATATTCATAAAGTCTTCTAGGACTTTTAAGAATGAAACAGTTATATTAAATATTGAGAAAAAGAGTCTTGTGATTTAAAAAGCACATTTGTTTGGGGATTTTATGAATTTTGAACCACAATGTGACCAAATTAGATTTAATTAGCAAAAAACATTTAATCACATAAATCTGATGCCATGCAATTCTTCCGAAATATTAACAGCTTTAGCAATAGAACTTATGCTAATTAAATTTGAAGGATAGTATGACCGAATGACCAATAGTTTTTGGAACTTGGATCTTTCACCACTAAATATGGGCTTGTGAGTCATTGAATTTCACTTTTAACTATCCAAGAGTAAACACTCATTCAGCATTTTTAAAGCACTTCAAGATCATTAATTGACACTACATTTCACTTGATAGACAAAATTAATTTCCTGCTTTAAAGACAAATATTAAGCTAAACTTGGTCTTTGGAGTTAAAATTGCTTGAAAATACAGTTATTCTGATGCAAAATGATAGAGATATTGTATTTATAGATATTGTTCAGGGAAAAAATTGGTTACCTATTAGATCATCAGCAATATTAAATCTAGTGATTTAAAGAGAAAGTTTATCTATTAATAAAATAAGAGAATGATGAAAAAATTTTATTTTGATTAAATGAGGACATCTAATAAGCTTATTTGATACTTAACCACATATTATTTATTACTTTCCCTCTTATATAAGATTGTAATCTCCTGGCAATGGACTGTATTTCTTGGATTTATCATGATACTAAAACATTGTCAAATATGAATATAATACATAGCTCAATGATCCCTACAGAAAAAAATCCATGAAACTTGTAAATAGGTATCTCTCTTTTGTGGAGCTGGAGTCTGTACAAAGTAAATGGTCTAATGACGCAATTTTGTGTTTTTGATCATCAGAACCCGAAAAATCTAATTACTCTTTGGTCATAAAATCATGCTGGGAATTTTCTTAGGCGAATATGCATATTTTTCTTATTCTGGTTCTCATTGATGTCTGAGGTGATTATATTCACAAAAGAGCAGAAGCCTGATCCAAGAATATTTTCAAGGAGAGGTAAAGTGCCACACAATACAGGATTAAAAACAGAGATAACTAGAAGAATTGTTTCAACCAAGAAATTATTTCTTCTGTGAGTCTCCATTTCCTTTTAAGGCCCTTTTTTTGCTCAGGAAATGTAATATCCCTCACCCCATAGTTTAGACCAAAATCAATAGAAACCTTAGGCAGTTATTTTTCATCATATGAGTTCAATGTCAAGTTCATCTAGAATCTCCTGTAGCCAGCATGGGTATATGGAGTCATTTGAGGACAAGAGAAGAATACTACGAGTTTGCAGAAAGAAAGCAATATATGAAACTAGTGGGATGTTGTTAGAGAAAGGAGGCAAACCAGAATCTAGGAGTCTATTTTGAATACTGAGGTTTTCCATGACATGCAAGATGGGCTTTGAGCAGAAGAAAGGCACAATATATTTGGTATTTTGATACAGTATCTTTGGCTGGTGTTTTCAGAAGAGACTGGAAGATGCATCATGTCATATCTGGATCCTAAATTTGACAAAAGATTCTTTCATCCTTGGCGGTTAGAATTCAGGTGGGAGTGCAGATAGTGCTGGGAGGATCCTGATACGTTATAGTAGAAAGGATACCTCCTTGGGTTTCCAAATCAGAGAGACTTGTGTTTGATTTTGGCTCCTTCCTTTACCCCCCAAGTGATATTTATGAGTTAATTATTTATTTACAAATATCTCCCATGGTTTTCCTGGAAACATTTACTATATAAATTTATTTTTAGCCTTCCTCATCTATAAAACAGGATGCAGGAGAGAGTCAAAGGAGATACTTACATGAAATTCTTAGTGTTGCCACAGAGCATCACTCAGTAAATCTTATGATTAACATTTTAATTCTTGAGCCTGTTACGCTAAGAATCCTTGACGCCTCCTCAAGGATTCAGCCTGGCCTTCCCTTGTGCTCCAGGTCATGTTTCCTTTGCTGGTTCTTTCCATGGAGAGTGGTGCTGTGTGGGCAATGTTCTTCTGACATCCCCCCAAGTCAGACAGTGATGGTGAGACTGTGTTGATACCAAGCACCAGAGAGAAGGAGCAAGTTGGGACTGTGCGTCTCAAATTTTCCTTTTAAATCTGTATAGTTTCTTAGTGGAGAGATTAGAGGGAAAAAATCAGTTTGTTGCATTCTTTACCCTTTCTCTCCAACTAACTGAGCTAAAAGGGAGTTACTTAGACTGATGATTCATAAACTTTTTCCCAGCATGGCACACATATTAAAATTACTTGTTAAAGCATTTGGGAAAGTGGATGAGACTTCCTGTGGTTGGAAATTAAGGACCCAGGAGCTTCAGCTAACCCAGGTTCTGCATTCCTGGCCCTAATTCTGAGGGGATTCATGCCCTCATCTAGTCATAGCACTAGTGTGATCAATCATTTTGATTAATACAGAAATTAGGGGTTTTCTACAATGTGAGATTTTCAGTTCCTAAACTGGGGCAAGTCCCTAGAAAATAAGACACATGGTCACTCTACACACCAACTGGGAAGCTCTAGTCTAGACTACTAAGGGGACTTTTTGCTGAGCCTGTGAAAGTGATGAGGAAACAGGAAGTCTGTGAAGGTTTGCTGGGTTCAGCGTGAAAAGGGTAGGGAGTCACTGGTGGAAAGGGGTGGAAGGGGGATAGAAAAGCAGCCAAAATTTTAAGATGCCATTTGGGATGCATTTTAGAGAGAATACTTTTTGTGTAGAGCTTAGGACAAAAAGAGACCTTGGGAACAGATGTTTTCTAATTATTTTTGGATCCTAGCACCTGTTAACATGATTGGGTCTCATGATGACTCAGGTTTGTACAAGCAAGCCTGGGAATTAGACACAAGGCTGGGGGAGCTAGGTCAGGAACAAGGTCTATGAGCTCAACTCTGCTTTCTCTCTGACAGTAAAGCAAGCAGGCATAGCTGAGTCTCACTTTCCTAACAACACAAACTTCTTTCTCAAGATAGTTCTTCATCTGGAAGCAAACAAGCTTCTGTAACATCAGTTTTATTTCTTCAAAGTCTTGGTCCCAACTCTAATACCACTTGGTGGCGTGCTAGGTGCTCTGTCATCACTCTACCTCCACTTCTATCTCCACCCAATTTCTGCCTTGTTTCACAAATAGACTTATTACTTTGAGACTTTTAATTTAATAAATAAATAAGCAAATAAACACTCCAATTGATTTCCTTTTATATATATCTAGATGCATGTATATAAAATATATATTTTATATACATCTCTACCTCTATCTCCATGTCTCACCTGGCATTCCTCATCAGATTAAAAAAAGGGGTTTATTGAGTAATCAGTTCTGAGTCACAATGTATTCCTTCTTGCTTCTCTTCACTTAAAATTTCATTTGCTTGAGGTCTGTGTCACTCTAGGAAGACTGAGAAAACAAGATTTCAGTAGCACTAATATACAGCCCGGCCATTTCTTGTCAGTAGTTCATCTGAAGTGTGGAGGAGACACTTGTGCACGTTAATGCCATTTACTATAGCAAACGGTGGCAGGTGCTAAAATATGTTCCAGCAGCTAAGATTCTGGAAATGGGGTTGTACTTGCTCTAGTTTTCTTTGTAGTAGTACTTTAAGATTTTTTTGAAGGCAGTTAGCACAGTCAAATTTTTTCCCCTTTAGGAGTTGATTGTTGGCATTAAGTTGGAAGGGGAGGCACTAATTTAGAAGATAACAATAGAATTTAAGGAATCTTGCGAAGTTGAGGTGAAAAGATAATGGGGCAATTTTAAAATAGGAAACAAATGAATGCTAATGCCACTGGGAAAGAGGAGTTTGCTCACATTCAAGGGAAAAGAATGGAAGCCAATGATTTGAACATGTAACATAAAATGATTTTGGGGTGTTAGCTGACATTGAAATGATTATATGTTTTTTTTTCTTTTGTGTTTGTTCCTATAATGAATTACACCAACTGTTTTCTGAAAAGTCTCAGGATCCTATACTACCTCTGTTCCTTCTTGCATGAGTTTCTTTCAAAATGTGTGCAGTTATGTTAACAAGACCTGGCCATGTGTTCAGAATACTTATGAATGACTCTCACCAATCTTTGGAAGGCAACCTTGAATTCTTTCTTTAGTGCTGAGAATATTTCCCTGTGTGCTCTGCAATCTCTAGTTTTTACATAAAGGAAGCAATAAATCAGCTCCTTCTCCCATCTGGTATGCTTATTTCATAAAAAAGAGTTCCTTCCATTCAATCCAAAGTGGGGTTGAAAAGACCTTTGACCTCTGATGAAAGGCAAATCCTGAGGAGAGGAAATTCATTAATTCTTGTAATACATCTAGGGACCTTTTCAGCACGAAGATATATGAGGTAATTTCCTGAAAGCAGCTTGAGAAGGTGGGGGAGATAAGGCGGCTTGCGAAGAGGGGACAGAGATACAGAGACCAGCTATTCCAGAAGGCAAGCTTTGTCCAAGGCATGCTCACCAGCCTCCTCTTTTCATTCTGGTTTAAATAGGTAATTTTGGAATTCTCCCAAGCATTTTCCTGCCTTCATTTTAGCCTTGTTATATTTTCCGCATAGCTCTCTGTTACTTGGGCTTTGTTTCAAAATAGTATTTTAAAGAATTCAATATTTAATAAAGATGTGGAACCCACTTTGAATTGAGCAGAGTCCACTTACTCTCTAACAGCCTGTTGAAACTTGTGAGTTGCTGAATGTAGCCCAGGTCAGCAGTTCACTGACAGTGATTTAGGGTGTTCTTCTCATTGGCAATTTGGAAAGAAACAAGAGTCCACCTGTGGATTGTTACAAAAGACCACACACTGCCATATTCTATCTGAAGAATCATGCCAACTAGTTATAAAGAGACAAATGTTCTGAAGAATCAGTTCAAAAGTTTAAAAATAGATGACCTAAGCTCAGAACACTTTTTGCTCAACTCTTTCAAATTGCCCAATCTAGGTGGAACATGCCTTGGAAATACACGTTGTTTATGGATCCCTATTCCTGAAAAAACATGTTCTTTATTATATCACAGTCTGATTATTTCTCAGTGACCTGATTATTTCTTAGTGCAAATGTGTTTATCTCCAGACACCAAAAGGGAATTAATTTTTGTAGAGTTCCAAAACTTGTTCTATCTGGAAGAGTTTTATCCATGTGCACTTGGCATCTGTGAAAAAGTTTGGAACAAAATGTGGACACATTCAAACTCATAGAGCAAGAAAATGCAGAAGAATTATTCCCTAGAAAGGGTAGTGGCTCATTCTTGATGTCTGAGAGGTGGGCATGCTATCAATACTATATGTGGATGGTAGGAAGGAAGCAATCAAATTCCAATAGACCATGCCAACTTTTCAGGACTGTGTTCTTTATTTAACTGCTATAAATATCTTCATTCTTCGGGTAAATTTTTCTAGTGTGGAAGAGAGAGTGAAAGGAGGCTGTGGGTAGATTTGAAAATTGCCACATGATGAAGCTGTAGATGGCTTATTATAAAATTTTCTCTCTTGGATTATTATGGGAGATCAGAAATAGTTTGTGGGTCTTGTGGTCAAATAATTTCCTTAGAGCTGCTTTAGATTAGAAACAATTCCAGAATAAAAAGGAGCCAGAATAAAAATGTTTAATATTCTTCCTGTTATTAATTGTCCTTTTCTTTTTTCTTTGAGCAACCATAGAAAAGTTGTCCTATACACTTCTAAAATTCAACCAGATTTTGGTCTTTATCCTGAGAATGCTCTTATTATCAATCAGAAAATGATTCCTTCAAAAATGATTTAAATACCTACTATATGTCAGCTGTGATGTTAGTGCTAGAGAAACAGAAATGAATGAGATACAGTCCCTCCGCTCAAGGTGGGGAAACAAGATAGCCCACAGTCTATCTTGCACAGGTAGAGAAATTTATTGAACAGATTATGGCAATATTAGTGAAAGGGGCAAGACAGGTCATTGTAATCTTAAGTGAGGCAAAATAAAGTCTTTTTGTGTAGATCATAATAGTTTGTATGGAGAAGGATCTAAGCTGGATTTTGAAGGAGAAAAAGGCATTCACTAGGTGAATAAAGGTAGAATTTCTGCCAGAGGACATTATAGAGAACAGTTGGTAGGCTCAGATGACTAGAGACTTTGTATATTTTAAAGAGTTTAGACTTCCATTGATAAACTTTGGGAAACCATAAGAGACTTTTTAAATTGAGAAATTACATGATGAAATATACAATTTAGAAAGATGACTAGAGCTATTTGGGGGACATTCTTCAGGAAGGTAGGACCAATATAAAATTCAAGACCAACTGAGGGAGAATTTTTACTTAAATAGTATTGACTTTTCCTATGTGGGATTATGGCATTTTTTGCCATTTCTTTTTATTTTCTTTATTTTCTCTTGGTAATATTTTGTTGCTTTCATTAATCAGTTCTTGTCATAGTTTATAAAATTTATCCTTCAGTATTTCACTTTTCTGAGGCTACTATAAATGTATTGCTTTAAAATTTCAGTTTCCAATTACTTTTTGCTAGTTCATAGAATTATAGTTAATTTTGATTATTATGTTGTAACCTTTGGTCTTGCTGGATTAAATTAGTCCCAATAGCTTTTCTTTTCATTGATTCCTGAGGAATCTAAAAATAGACATTAGTACATTACCTGCAAAGATAATTTTGCTTTTTTCCCCCAAATTTATGTTTCTTTTAGTTTCTTGTTTTTTACAATAAGATGACAATCCAATTTGGGGTAGAAGAGGTAGTAAAATCTGGTCTTTTTGCCTGTCTTAACAGGAAAGCATTTAGTCTTTCACCATTAGAATAATGGAAACTGTTAATCTTTGATATTATTTTCAGGTTGAAAAGTTTCCTTTTTATAGCTAGTTTGATAAAAGCTTCTTTTAGATGTGCATACTGAAATGTTTCAATTATTTCTGTATATCTACTAAAGTGATTATAAATTTTTCTCCTTTATTCTGTTAATAGGATACTAAAGGATATTTGAATGATAAATCAAACTTGCATTTACAGAATAAACTTTATTTGGTCTTGGCATCCTCTACTATTATATTTCACTGAATTAAATTGCTAAACATATTTGGATCTAGGTTTACGAGGAATATTGACATGGATTTATTATTTATTCGGAAACATTTAGTCTTTTTTTGGAACTAAGGTTATTCTGATCACTTAAAGTAGTTTAGGAGTTAAATCTTACTCATTTTCTGGAAAATGCTTAGTGTTGGTATTAAATGAATCCATTGGACTTTGAGTTCACCTTTCCTTGTTTACATTAACCAAATTTTTAGTATGATCCTATTTTGTGTTCTTCTGGGAAAGATTTCAAATTATATATTAACTAATATCTTTAGAGTAATTGAGATTTTCTATAGCTTTTTAAGTAGTTTTGGTAAGTTGTATCTTTCAAGAAAGATACATATATACTGTCAATTTTTTGCCAAAATTTTTTTTCAAATTGTCCCTGGTTATTTGGTGATGTCTTCTATTTCATTTCTTATTTGATAATTTGCTTTTCTCTCTTTTTTTCTTGGTAAGTCTAGCCAAAAATTTATTTGATTCTCCCCCACCCAATGGCTTTTTGTTTCTTTTGTTTTTGCTATTCACTTTTTTTACTTTTATTTTTTCTTGATGTTTATCATGTATTCTTTTCTTCCTTCTATCTACCTAAGTGGTCTTACTCTACTATCTTCTTAAAGATAATGCATACCTAGACATTGAGTTGAGAGTTTTTCTAATATAATCATTTATTGCAATAAATTCCTCTCTCAGCAGTGTTTCAGCTGCATTCCACAAATTCCAAAATGCTGTGTTTTCATTTTTATAGATTTAAAAATATTCTCTATTTTCTTTTGTGATTTTTCTCCTTGACCAATATGTTACTTAAAAATTTAATTTCTAAATATTTGGCAATTTTCTAGCTGTTTTTCTTTTCCTGTTATTGATTTATAATTTAATTTGATTGTGGCAAAGTAATATATGTGATATTATTTTAATCCTTTTAGTTTTGTTGAAACTAATTTCTATGGCATGACATTTGTTTTATCTTGATGAATGTTCCAAGTATACTCAGGAAATGCATAATGTTGCAATGTTTTCTTTGTCTAATATTAATATACCTAGGCCAGTTTTCTGCTATATCTTTCTTCCATCCTTTAAATTTTAACCTGTATTTATTTACCTTTAAAATGGGTTTCTTGTAGATAGTATATAGTTAACTCTTATTTTATAATTCCACCTTGCAGTCTGTCTTTTAATTTAAATCTTAGACTATTTACATTATGATAGCTATTCATATGATTGAATTTAAATCTACCTTCTTGCTGTTTGTTTTCCATTTTACTATTTTCCTGACTTACTCAGATTATTAAATGTTTTTAAAATTCTGTTTTACCTCTACTAATGGTTTATTAATTGTTTTCTTTTAGTTTTAGCTTTTCTGATAGAATTGAAGTTTTTCCCATTTTTCTCCAAGAATATTCTCATTTTTCTCTGCATTGTCCTCCAACTTGTTTAGTTTCTGATAGGATGTCTATGAACATTCTTGTCTTTGTTTCTCTCAGTTCCTGCCTTTTTCCCATGATTACCTCAAACATTTTCTTCTTTATGGTTCTTAATGGTCTTCAGGGGTTTGATCATAACACTTTATTTTGTGTGATTTTCTTTATGTTCACCTTATCTTGGTGTCATTGAATTTCTAGGATCTGTTGTTGATAGAATTAATCACATTTGGAAACTATCTGGCTATTTACTATTCAAGTATTCTTTTTTCTTTTTTAAATTATATTTCAGATGCTGTTCTTTGTTTATTTTTTAATTTCTTATTTATTTCTAATTTATTGCACACACACATATATCTTACATCATTGTTTATACCCCAAGATTCTCTCACTATCTTGTCACCCATGAACTGCTATCTTAATCTCTGTGTTAATCCTTCCCCTGATTTCACCCTTTCTCTCCTTCCTTGTTTATGCTTTAGTTCTGTTGTCATTTGTTACTTTTAACATTTTCTTGTTCTTTTGTTTGCTTTTCTTATATCCTGCATATAGGTGAGATCATTCAGTGTTTCTCATTTTCTTTCTGACTTATTTCAGCTAGTATGATTTCTTCTAGTTTTATCCATGTTGCTGCAAATGACATGCTTGTCTTTTTTGATTCTTTAATAATATTCCATGGTGTAAATATACCACTACTTTCTGATATATTTGTGTTTGGAGGTGTTTGGGTTGTTTCCATATCTTGTCTATTGTAAGTGCTGCAATAAACATCTAAGTACAGGTGTCCTATTGAATTAGTGTTTTTGTGTTCTTTAGGTAGATTCCCAGAAGTGTAATTGTTTGTTCAAATAGTAGTACCATTTTCAGTAGTTGAGAGTCTTCCATACACCTTTCCATAGTGACTGGACTAACTTGCATTCCCACCAGCAGTATAAAAGTGTTCCTTTTTCTCCTCATCCATGCCGGTACTTGTTGTTTCCCTTTCTTTTGATATGGGCCATTTCTGCTGGTGTATGGTGGTATCTCATTATGGCTTTGATTTGTATTTCCCTGATTATTAGTGATATTGAGAATTTTTTCATAAGCCTATTGACCATTTGTTTTTCCATCCTGGAGAAGTGTTTTTTAAGTTCTTCTGCCCTTTTTTTGACTTTTATTTTATTTTTATTTTATTTTTGTCAAGTCATATGAGTTCTTTGTGGATCTTTGTTATCAGACCCTTATCAGATGAGTAGAGTACAAAATTTTTCCCCATTTGGTTGGGTGTCTCTTTGTTTAAGTTATTGTCTCTTTTTCTGTACAGAAGATTTTGAGCTTGATATAGGCCCAGCTGCTTATTTTTTCCTTCATTTTCTTTGCTTGTATAGATATGTCCTGAAAGATGCTTCTGTGGTACAAAAATGTGGAATGCTTCACAAACTTGAGTGTCCCATTTTATTTTTCAAAATCTTGAAGCTAGAGGAATCATGCTAGCAGAAATAAACCAGAGAGAAAGAGAAATACTGAATGGTCTTATTTATATGCGGAATATAGGAAAAAAAAAACAAAAGGACAATAATAAATTAAAAATAACAAGCTGACAAAAGAACTAAAGCATACAACAAGGGAGAGGAGGGAGAAAGAGGGAATCAGGGGAGGATGAGCACAAGAGGCCAACATGATGGTTCACGGGTGACTTGGTGTTGGGAGAACCTTGGGGTATACAATGATAGAAAAAAATATATATATATAAAATCAATAAAACAAAAAAATCAACAATAAAATCCTGGAGCTATTTTTGTATAGTCTTGCCAGTTTGTTATTTTGATTATTTATATTTAGTAAATTAATAAAACTATTTAGTAACTGTTTTTCACTTTCTCAATTATTTTACTTACCATCATCACCTCAGCACTATTTCATCATTTTAAATAGCTGAGTAATGTTTTGTTGAGTATATGTTTCACAATTTCTTTATCCAGTCATATATCAGTGGGTGTGTAAATTGGTCCCATATCTTAGCTGCTGTGAACAATGCTGATAAGAAGATAGGCATGCATAAATCTTTGCATATTGGTGTTCTTATATTTGGGTAAATGTCCTGAATGTAGTATTGTTGAATAATATGGCATTTTGTCTTGAGTTTTTGCATTTTTTGAGGAATATCTTCTATAAAGATTGTACCCGTTCATATTCCTACAAATAGCAGCTATGTGTTTCTCTCTTATTACAACCCCACCAACATCTGTTGTTTCTGGTTTCTTTGATAAGAGGTCATTCTCAAAGGGGCAAGGTGGTGGTAACTCCTGGTTTTAGATCTGCATTTCCCTTATAACAGTGATACTGAATTTTTTTTTTTTTCATGTACCTGTATACCACTAGGATGTTTTCTCTGGAGCAGCTTCTTTGGAGCATGTTTTCTTTAGATCTTTTGCTGATTTTTTGATTGTGTCGCTTAATTTTTGTGGTTGCTGAGTCATATGAAGTCTGCTTTTTTTGGACATTAATCCCTTGTTGGATATGTAAAATGCAAATATCTTCTCTGAGTCTTTAGGTTGCTTTTTTTGTTTTTATAGTGGTTTCTTTCACAGTACAAAAGCTTTTTAGTTCAGATGTGGTCTCATTTGCTTATTATTGCTTTTGTTTCTCTTGGCTATGGCCCCAATTTTACTGATTTTTCTTCTATTGTGTTAAAATTACTGTTAATTGCCTCTAGTAGATTTTTTTCATTTTATTTATTATAACTTCTATTTCTAGATGTTCCAATAAGTTATTTTGTAGTGTTACATTTTTTTCATGTTTATTTCCTCCCCATTACAATCTTGAAATGTGGAGCAAATCTATGATAATATTTTTAAGTTTTCAATCTTCTAATATTATTTCTATTATTTCTGGTTATGTTTCAATTAACTGATCCTTCTGGTGATCTGTCATATTTTCCTGATTCTTTTCATCTCTAATTTCTTTTTAATGGTTGCTAGTCCTCTGATTTTATGTTGTTGAGTGATGGGTATTTTTGTGTGAATGTAATTAGTTTAGAATTTTTTTTCTGAGAACCACTAAGTCACTTAATGCCTATGCTACGTGCACTGGGATAGAGTGGCAGGGGAATCACTGCCACCCACCATCACTGCTAGTCTGAATCCACTGGGATGGGTGATCAAATTTCCACCACCAGCTGCTACCCACTGCTTCTTGTGCTGCCTGCAAGTAGCATGCTTCAGGATCTGGGTGCTGGATCCTCCAGTGGGGACCTCTGGTGCTCAAACTCAGCTAAGGGCCTATGGGACCATCAAGCTAGACTACTGAGAGGGTGCCTCATGTAATGCTGCTGCAGTCTCCTGCTGTAGGGTGACTTGGGTGCTGCCCAGAGGCAGTGTTCCTGGTTCTGGCAGTTAACTCCTACTTTTCAAGAAGCCCTTAGACTCTGGGGCACTCCCCCATGTGCTGGGGGCAGGGCTCTGGTGGACACTACATTAAAGTCAAGCTGTGGGCCTCCAATCTCCCATCCCAGGCCACTGGTGAGGATCAGGCTGGTGAAGCCCTGTGGTTTGTACCTGGGATTACAGTTCCATAGTTGATCTCTCTGAACTCTAGTGAGAATGCTGAACATCTTGAGTTCTTCCTACCCTGGCACATGTCCTGATGATAGACTTCATCCAGTTCTCTCTCTATGGTCCCATTTCTTAAGGATTGTAATGATTGTAATGCCTGTGGTCCAGTATCTGAAAATAGTTGTTTCTGGCATTTGGTCCAGTTTTTTTAGTGCCTTGGAGAGTGATTACAGATTGCCTTATTATCTTATTAACTTTCAGTCCTTTCCCCATTATCAAGTTCCTTTTCTCTATGACCCATACCTCCAGTATTTGTTTTTATCTTACTTTTTATTTGGGCGGGGTAAAAAGTGTACAAGTAATGAGGATACAGAAAAGATAAAACCATTTGCAAGGCAAGCAAATCTTTTTATTTTGTAGTTTGGTTTCTCTATTAACAAGGTTCCCAATCATTATTATGCTAAAAGGTTCCCTTCTTTTTCAGTCTTTCCTATTATTGCAAATGTTGTCCCCATCTCAAAAGTCTGATATATTACTATGCTGAAAGAATCTCTTTTTTCTATCATAATAGAACTCTTGTTATTTTGTTAGATTCATAGACTTCCATATCCCAAATGTGGACCTTGGAAGATAGTGAAAAGTGGAGAAAACAAAATGCTATGAAATTGGGAGAGAAACTGGGGATCAAGCACTGTGACTATAAAAACATACTTTTTGAAGTTAACATTTTTTCTCATAGCATAGATTTAATGTCTGCTCACAATCATTTTATCATTTGTATTTCTACCCAAAGAAGTGTTTATTTAAGAGCTAAGGAGTAAGTATGAATACCCTGAGAAGTAAATATCCAGAATATAAAGTAGATTTTCTCCATAAGACCTGCCTTTGTTATTTTTAATTAATCAATTAGTTAATTGAGACTAGGTTTCACTTTGTTGCCTGGGGAACCGCAGGCTCACATTGCCCGGGGTACCATGTACTCAAGCAATTCCCAGCCTCAGCTTCTCAAGTAGCTGGGATTACAGGTGCGCACCACCACATCCAGCTGTTTTTTGAGGCTAGGTCTCACTATGTTGCCCTGAGCAGGTCTCAAACACATGGACTCAAGCGATTCCTAGCCTCACCTTGCTTTGTAGGCTGTGATTAAAGGCACATGCCATGGTGTCCAGCCTTGTTTTTTTTTTTTCTTGTTTTATGACTGATATATATGGTTCTTCTTTTATCTCAAAAGATAGTGAGGTTAACTTTCATAGCCACTTCACTAAGTGGAGAGAAGCCACCATAATAAACTAGTAAAACACAAATAATGCCTCTCCACCATAGTATTTAAAAAAATAGTGTTTATTATTGACAAAATTTCTTTATCTTATGCTGCGATTTTATTTTCCACAGTACTTCTTTCTCATCACACTTATGTACTCACCTGACTTTTCCACTTTTATTCCTGTTGCACTACAGCCTGTCCTGTATGCTTTCTATCCCACTCTCCATGTTCAAGCTTCCCTTTTTTGTTTGTTTTTGAGACCCAGGTTTGCAAAATGCAATATTTGATCTGATCCTATTTCTAGCTGGCTCAGAAAATTGAGAGTTCCAGTAGAAAATCAGATGATGAACGAGAAAGTAAGAGGTATTTATTTGCCTCCTTTTTCTTCATATAGTCTGGCAGTGTTTGTTTTTTCCTCTGGATAACAGTTGATGTGGACTGGTCTTTCACTTCAGCCTCCCAGGGTTCAGCCACACTCTTTCTTCTACTTGTCCCTTCGGACTTTGAGCTAGTAACACTTCTCTGACATTAATTTCTGGATACCTCTAACCTTGATGGGTGCCTTATCCTCCCTGTTTTCCTATTAAGTAGTCCCTTCACTGAATTCTCTTCACTTAAACACTTTTGAGTGTGCTACTTTTCCTTGCTGGTACTCTGACTCAAAATCTCTTTCCATCTATTTTCCAGAGAACAATTTTCAAAACTTAACTCAAATAAAGTTCCTCTTCTATTCTAAACTCTTCAGATATTTTCTTTTACAATTGCAATCAAATCCAAACTCCTTGACAAGGCCTCATGATCTTAACTCTCCAATTTTATCTCCTCCTAGACTATCTCCCTCTCTCATTCTGTTTTAGACACACTGGTTATCCTTATCTCCTATGAACAAACCAAGCTCCTTTATACTTTGGGGCCTGTGCACTTGCTATTCTCTTATCCTGACAGGTTTTCCCTCAGGTCCTTATATGACTGACTCCTTCTCATCATTCACATTTCTGCCCAGTTTTCATTTCTACTGAGGGGCCTTGTTTGATCAACATCTTAATCTCTACATCTTCTCTCAGTCGTCTGTATCTTACTACCCTACCTTTTTTTCCAAGTAGAGATTACAGCTTTTGAAAATAATTTACTTCTCTACTTGTTATCTTTGTTCCCTCAAATGCAGCCAACTATGTTTAAGACCTTTGTGTGTCTTTTTCATCATCATACAGTCCAAGCTAAGCTTGTTTATTGATTGACTGAAGGGTTAATTTCACTGAAATAATAAATGAAACTGAAGGAGTCAGAGAATTCTTAGTCCTCTGGAAAGTAAACGGTATGTATTAATCCATTTAGAGATTTCACCTATCTAGAATTTAGAGTGGAGGAACAGAAACTGTTCATAGCAGTACAAGAAAGTGTCACTTGGGGTATGAAAAGAAGGTTGTAGATCTGAGCTGAGAATGTGGAAGAAATTGTGAACAGGAGAATTGATCACTGGCCAAACTTTAGTGGGGAGAATTGTTTTGTTTTAATGGGGAGAACATTTCAGGAAATAAGCTCAAGGCATATCAAAGAATGGACTGTTCCAATAAAGACTAAGTGTCATAGCACCAATTGACTTGATGTCAATGAAAATCTAAAGTTATGTAAGTATGCAAAGAGAACCCACTTAAGATCCAGAGAAACATGCCCCTGGAGGATGTGGTGTAGTTCTGATTCTTTGTTTCTCCAGTCTAGCATTTGTGTCTCAGAGATGTTCTTCAGTCAAATGGTCACCTATACTTCTCTTGGTGATATAGATGGAGTCAGGAAAGCTTTGCAGTTTCTCAATTGGGTTTGTAAACCAGTACCTTTTATTCCCCAGAAAAGTCATCAAGTCTAACAGAAGCCATTCATTTTCTTCAGATGCCATGCCTCTGTTTAAACAATTAGCTCTGTGCATGTGGATTCTTCAGGAGCAGGGCACTGGCTACTTGCAGAGTGGAGTGTCCTGTCTTTCCACTTCTGATTTGAAGCTCAATTTTTTTTTGCCTAATGACAGGAGACTTCTAAGCATTTTTTCTTTTCAGATACAATAAACATTCATTCTATCTGTTTTTTCCATTCTGTTTTTTCGCACTAGGATTGTAGACACAATCTCCAGGTCCATTGTTTACTTATCCACAAGGTCATGAAGCTACTATGTTGTCCTAAAACTTAATCTCATTTGGCAGTGGATGAAAAGATATAGAGTTAGCCAAAAACATCAGTAAAATACATTGTTGACTGGTCCTCTGTGTCCTGCTTGGTGGCTCTTAAGATTCTCAGTACCTTGTAGGGCAGTCTGTAAGACTCTTTATTAAGTGTGAGGAGCAGCTGAGTCAGAACAGTGACTTTACAACACTCTGTCCACCTTCTATTTATCTATAAATAATAGAATTACTATAAAAAATAAGATAGCTATATTTCTCCAGAGAAATTCCTCTGTAACAACAAAGTTTAATGGAATCTTCTTTGATGATGGCAGTACTTTTCAGAAACTTCATGATGATAGAGATAGTCTGTGTTTGTGTTGCTTAATGCAGGAACCTCTCATCATTGATAGCTGGTTAGCCTTCGAAAAATAGAAACTGAATTTAAAAGTTTTAGTCAAACATTTTTAGAATTTAAGTTCTATAGTTTTACATTTTAAAAGGCATTTGTGGCAAATGGATGCCTTATTAATCTACTTACTAAGATACCACAGCCCAAGTGCAGAATGTTACAATTCTATTTGTTCATGAGGTATGACCCATTGGAAGCATTGGCAAGACACAATTATTTTGGAAGGATATGCCACATTAACAAGAATGTGTCTTTTTCAGGCATCAATTTGTAAGGAATGTCACTTCTTGGTCAACTCACTCAGGAATTCATAGTGGGTGGAACAAATAATATATTTATTGTGTTAATCCCCAATTACTTCTTTATGTGGTGTTGATAAAACTTGTGGTCAGTGTGTTAAGTAAGTCTGTGATACTCTTTGAGTCTGTACCAATAATTCTTCTCAACCTTAAGCCCCATGTTATTTTTCCTCTAGTAACCATGCTTGCTGAAAACTCAGCATCAGTCTGGTAAATCCAGATGCTGCTATCTCTTTCTGATATTGCTTAAAATCCATGTTTTAAAGTACAGAGCTTATCTGTATTGACTAAACTTTTAACTAAATCGGTTTTTATTTCAGTAATTTCTTTAAATGCTGGCTTCTGGATCTCTTCCATTATGAACACACTCATACCATCGATAAAATGTTCCCTGCTTGTCTTCTAAGAAGCAGATGTCAAGATGGATTAATCATGAAAGGGTTCTGTTAGGGGGAAGATGCCTATATTAAAAAAGGAACTAAAGAAGATCCCAGAGAAGACTGGCAAAACCATTTCACTGTTGCATAAGTATAATTAAAGTCACCCAAGAGAAAATCTCATATCTCTGGAATGAGATGGACCTTGATATTACTGCTCTCTGCTCTGTCATTGGTTGGACCCACCCAGAGCCTGGACCCAGACACTGGTGTGGGTTTCTAAGTTGGGGCTCATGGTCATTCATACTTTCTTACTCTAAGTAGGTGAAACAACAACCTTATGACTCCCACATCCGTGTATCATTTCCACTTTAGCTATGATGAATAGATAAGAGCATAAAAGATAGTATGGCTAGAAAATAAAATGCTTGAATACTATGTAAATGATACTCTCTTTTTAGTCAGAATTGTACCCATTTATGTCCAAAGTTCAATTCCAATGCTTTTCTACCAGTTGTTTCTACTCTATAAAACTAGGGTTAGATGTTATCTTCTTGTCACTTTTCCGGGCTTTTCAGTTTAATTGTTAACATACTTATTTATAATAAGCCACAGTGGATCTGACTGAGTAGGGCTGTATTGGTGACACACACTGGAAAAATATAATGTTTTATAACCATCTCTACCAATTCTAGTTCACTACTTCTAGAAGATACTTACAAATCTTTCTTGTCTTGTGTCCTTGTCAACTACCATTATTAATTTATCTATAGTTTTTGAAGGGACTCATTCAGTTTCAGAATAATTGTGAATAAGGAGAAAAATCAGCAGACAACAAAAAATGGATTTAGTTACTGATAAAAATGCTATTAGAAATTTTGCTTTTATCAGTGAACACATTGGTTTCTTAATGTGCTGACTCTAGAATGAACAAGTTCATGTTTAGCTTTGTCTGCATTAGAACAGAGCAGAACACTCACACACACCCCACAACTCCTTAAATATTGATTGTCCCCAAGCTGCAGAGGGGAGCACTGTTTCCAGAAAGCTTTTGCAGGTTCACTAAAATATATTCATCAGGTTAAGTCACTTCTACTCTTTCTGGGACTGTGTGAATGGGAGACACAGAGACACCTGGAATATTAAAAGAACAGAAGGAAAGATCACCACTAGGGAAGATACTGCTAACATGAAAGACCAGGTACCAAGCGATACAACAGGGAACACAGGAGCACAGGGACTCAGTGAGAAGACAGACCATTATTTTGTTATGGGATGGTCCTAAAACTATTTTGAGAATGTTGAGTTCAATCAAGTTACATTATATACTGTTTTCTCTCTTAATCCTTGAAAAATAATTTTTTAAAACATTTTTGTTTTGAATCAGAATATTTCTTTCTTTTTTAAAATTTTATTTATGTTGTTCTTTAGATCACAACCTCTATAAGTGTTTTTTTGGGGTACCTCCCTCTCCCTGCTCCCTCTGGTGCCCCTTCCATTCTCTCAAGCTTCACTCTGTTGTTTACTAGTTGTGCTAAGTCCATTAGTCTCTTTCCTGTGGCAGTGTCCTTTCACTGGCTGAGGGACTGTGTTGTTGGAACCAGGCAAGCTTTGCTGGTAGGTTCTCAGTCTTAAGTTTGCCTTGGGTTGCCAGTCTGTATTCATTTGCGATCTGTCCATGTTTTCTTGCTGCAGGCCGTCTTCTCCAATCCTATCTCCACTGCTTTGCTGCTTTACCTTATGACTCTGGTGTCAGATTTAGAGGGTCTCGTCCTTGACCAGTGTTGGTCAAGAAGTTTCTCTGTGAATACAGGCATCTGTGAATGGCCTTTGAAGATCACCTCCTCTGCCTCAGTTGCAGTTTTGATGTGGGGCCAATTACCCCATCTTTGGTCAATCTCTCCTCTCCCGTAGGGTGGGGAGGGTGTGTTGCTCTCCTTGAAGGCATCTCCAAAATGAAGTCCCAAGTCTTCTTGGCCCAGTGAGCGCATAAGTGCACATGGTGACATCATGTCTCTACAGTTGTTTCTCTTGTGTCTCATGCACAGGTTCTCTCATTTGTCCATCTGCTGTGTCCAGCTCAGGCTTTGAGCTAGATTGTTGTATGGTCCCTCGCCTGTTCTATTTTGGGATTTGTGTTGCACATATTCTTGGTTCTCTTGAAGTTTAACTAGAGTGAGAGCGAAATGGATGGGGCACATCTCCCCCACCCGCTTGCTTGCCCACGCAGATCAGAATATTTTTATGGAGGCTCACAAAGACTATGGATTGTCTTCTACCAAAAGTGTGTACAAACTCAATTCTTGCCCTAGTGATTTAAAAACAGATTCGATTTCTTTCTTGGCTCAAACCTCTAGTCACTTTTCTACACTATTTTCTGTCTGTGTTCACATACACATGCACACTGGGCTAACACACTGAAGACCCTTTTATTTCAGTTCTGTTTTTCTTAAGCTTATTTGAAATGAGCCCAAATCACTATAATCCTGACTTTTGAACTTGGGGAGCTTATGTGAAATGGTCCATAAACTCATTTTAAGAAAATGTGATTTAGTGTATTTCTGTATTACTGTAGAATTAACTCATCCTTCTCAAACTCACTTTTACTCTATCTTTCTTGGGTTAGAAACTTGATGTGAATTTTATGGATATGGGAAAAAACTTGTGATTGAGTCAGGCTACATTTCAAAATAGCATGACATATTGGGTGGGAACTTACACATTGCAATCAGACATAGCTGCATTTAAATCGTAACACTTTGGCCTTGTGTGGTATTAGACCTTTGGAATTAGGTTATTCATAAAATGGGAATATGGCAAGGATTTAAAGACATAATAGATAAATATTGTCTGGTACATAATCAATAGTCAGTAAGAATAAGTTGCTCTTATTACTATTAATTTTATTCAAATTTGTATTAACAACTTGGATCATAATAGTTGATACAAAATAAGTAAAGAAATATTTACTAAGTGAATAGATAAGACTTGTCTACTTTGTTTCACCTGTACCCCAGTGTAGTTTAATCTTTGCTATAGTTTATTTCATTATTACAGTAGACAATTTAAAACTGACCTGCCACCCTTAAATTGTTCTGTGACCAGCAGAATCTGTTTGAGGACGTGATACAAAATAGCGGTATCTGCAGCTATTATCCCCTTTAGAGAATAATTTGTGGAATTCACCTTTTCTCAGAAACTTCACTTTAGGATAAACCAAAATGTCTCCACTTAGCGAACATACTAATTAAGTACTTCATACAGAGAGATTTCTGAATCTACCTATTTCAGCAAATTCTTTTCAAGGATTTCAAATTCTTTGTGAATCAAAAGTCAAACTAACTTAGAATTTCTCTGAGAGGCAAAAATAACCTGACAGAACCATTTGCTTCCCCCACCTCTTACAAGCATATCAGTCTCTATAATAGATATAGGTGTTTTTAAATTAGCTTTTACTATTCCATACATTCCAGTCCATTCATACTCAGCTCCTCTCTTCAGTACATCACCAGGAGTTTTCGGTCAGGAAACACAGGTTAACATCACCAGGAGTTTTCGGTCAGGAAACACAGGTTAAACAAGTGTTTGCTTTTTAAAGTGCTTCATTCCTTTAGTGTTCTCTCTCACATGATTACCCTCATCTGCCTTCTGAACAGATAGAATCTTAAGAGGATGTCAGCTTGCCAAATAATTGAGATTCTTTTTAGTAATATAGGATCCAAATCAAAAACATTCCTGGAGACTAGTACACTTACAAATGTTATTGCTTATACAGATGTGTGGTGGAATGGAATAAAATGTTAGGTATGACAACAACGAATTTTAGAAATATGAAGCTGCCTTCAGGCACATGAATATATACATGAGGATAGGAATATTTTGGTAGGAATGATTACTAAGGATGTGGGATCATTGAAATAATATTTGGGAACAAAAGATGCCAAGTTAAAATCAAGAGACTCAGTCAATACATTTTTCTTGAGTGCTAATTATGTGTCACAGATGATCCAGTCTTGGATGAGGCAGACAGCCCTAGCCTGGGCTGAGAGCCAGAATAAGGCAGACAATAAGTAAACAAGTATTTCAGGAGGGTGCAGTGCTTTGAAGAAGTTCAAGATCATGTAGAACTTATGTTCAGTGCAGATTGGGAGAAGTGAAAGGCCTTTTCTAGTCTGGAAGGTTAAGGAAGGTTTTGCTCTCAGGTAAAAGATGTTTAAAGCCAAATCTAAGGATGGCTTGACTAGAAAAAGAGAATGGAAGTTACACTAGCTAGCAGAATGGAACAGCATAAGCAAAGAGGTATACAGAGTTGAGGGAAACCCAGTGATTAGTTTCCTAAGGCCACCATAATAAACCCGTGCAAACTTGGTGGCTTAAAACACTGGAAAGTTATTGTCTCACATTTCTGCTGAATGGAATTCCAAGCTGCCACGAAGAGCAAGGTGTTAGAAGACTGCTTCCTTCTGAAGACTATGAGAAGAATCTGTTCCATGCTGCTCCCCTCACACTGGTGATCTGCTGGCTGTCTTTGGGACTTGGGCTTATAGAAAGATCACTTCCATTTCTCCCGTCCAAGTACTAACCAGCTTCCAAGATCAGATGAGATCAGATGCATTCAGGGTGGTATGGCTGTAGACAGGTCACTCCCATTTCTGTTGCATCTTCATAGGATGTTTCATCTAAGTCCAAATTGTCCCCTGTTATAACATCAGTCATATTACTTTAGGAGTCTGCCCTCCTCCAAAATGGCCTTATCTTAATTATATCAGTGATGAGATTTATTTTCAAATAAGAGCATTTTCTGAAGTATTGGCAGTTAGAACTTCAATATCTGACACTTGGTGGGGGTGGGCACAGTTCAACGCATAATGCCCAAGATGCCAGACTGAGGATAGAGTGAGTTTTGTGGCTGATATGCTCTCAGAAATAGAATTAGTGTCCAGGCATGGTACATATCTTTAGGTCAAGTTAGGATTTGGTAAGTTTCTTGAGCACCATGGTAAGCCATTTAAGAATTTTAAGCAACATGAAAATTATATTTGTGTTTTTATATGATTTCTCTGGTTTCAGTTTGGGAGAGAGACATGTAGGTGATAAGATGATACTGTGTTCCTCCATGTTTCTATTTTAGCATTCTTTTTGTTCTTTACTTAGCTGTGTAATTCCTCACCCTAGGCCATGTATTCCATCTCATTGGTCTTTTGGTTGCTCATGTCTCTGTCTTGTATGAAATGCTCCCTTGGGAAATTTTCTGTGCTTTCAAATTTACCTCTCGTCCATAATAGATGGCCATCTATTTGTTTAGGCATCAACAGATAATGTTTAAATTTGCACAATAAATTTAATTAAGTCAAATAACTCTTAATCTTTTCAAATTAATGAGACCTCACATTAAGATTCAAGTGTAAGTAGTGCTAATAAAAATTTTTAGCAATTAATAAAAAGGACAATCTGTGTGTGGGTGTAAACTTTGTGTGAAATCAAGCATTTAAATCTTGGCTCTTACAAAACTATGAGAAAGTTTTGAAAGTTCCTTTTTTTGGTCCTTGATTTTATTGAGCAAATGCAAGTCTGATTCAGGTGACTTTCCCAAAGCTTCTGGCTCCGCCATAATAAGCTGCAGGATTTCAGGTTTCAAACCTCCATCATCTGCCAGCCCTCCCTGCATGCTTTATGCTGATAGGCAGAAAACTGCTGTTAGTGATCTAATCTTCTCATGGGCTTATGTCTGGGGATAATGAAACTTTACTAAATGCCCGTGGGAATTTAAAGATAGCCTTTGTTAGTGAAGGCAATCTATTGTCATACCACATAGTAGCAAAATGGAAGGATCTCAAAAGTGATTAACGGAGCAATTAAAAGAGAATGAAAGGGCTGTTGAGTCGGAGTGCTATGAGAGAAGAAAAAAATTATGGAATTGATCTGCAGCCTCCATGTGTTTGCTTGATCTTCATTAGTAAAATAGCAAGGTTTTTCTCCTTTTGTTTTAGGGTTAATGTAAAACTTCTGTTTCTTCAGTCTACTTATTAACAATCAGAACTGAACATACTTCAGAGATTATTTGCTCAGAACCATCTGTATTAGCTAGCATTCGGGCTAAACTGATGTAACAGAAAAATCAAAGTAAAGTAGCTTAAGTAAGAGAAAATTCCTTTCTTAAGAGTTCAGAGGTACATGGTACAGGGACTGTTGAACTCACTGCTCACTGGGTTCTCTCAGGATCCCAGGCTGGGGGAGGCATGGCCATCTTTAGCAGGTGGTTCTTGGTGGGGGTCCCAGGTGGTGGATCTGGTTATTGCCATTTCCTAGTCAGTGTGTGAGAAGGGGGAGAGTGCAGGTCAAATTGCTTCATTTTCATGAAAATGTTATAAAAAGAGTTAAACATTGCTTCCTTCTTTCTTGACCACCCCCCAACTAAAAGGGGGCTTGGAAATGCAATCTTAGCTGGGTACCCTTGTACCAAGCTAAAACGTGTGCCTTTACTATTGAAAGGAATACTGGGGCAATTAATGCATTCATCACACTGAAACTCTTCTGTGAGGGAATTAAGACCCAGAGGGAGAACATGAGAAGCCCAAGTCCCAGGGCTGTTGAAATTCAGAACTCCAGACTCCCAGTGGGACACAAACTTTGCTAAATGTCCTTGGACTTTTCCTTGTCCTTTTCCCTCCGCGTTACTGTTACTGAAAAACACACCAACAAAACAAAATAAAAAAAGAGAAATCTGTGGACAAAGGTCAAGAATGTATTAGTTGATTTCTGAAAACATCAGTTAATTTTAAGTGTGGTCTACAGTCTCTTCAATATTAAGTTGCTTGTGAAAACAGAAAAATAATGATGAGTGTCTCTTTATTGGCTCTATAATTTTCTCCATATTAATGTGCTGCTCTCAATCCCAAATTTGTGTAGACTTGTTTTTGCTTCATTGACACATTTTCAAATTCAAAACTCAGCTTACTTGGGAAATCTATCACTTTACCCTAGCTGAGGTTTTAATAGTCTTTCATTCTGAGATTTTCACACTGTTTTCCCAGATATATCAATATATATAAGATGACATAGAATGTGATTGGTGATCATTGTGTCAGTCCCCAAATTCAAACACCCAAAATTTTAACTTTTCATATCTCTACTTTTTTTTTTTAGTTTAAGAGGACTTTTTCTTGTACCTCTCTCACCCTCCCCTCCTAAACAAACTTGAAACTTTCCTTCCATATACTCCTAGTGTCAGGTCCCTGGCTCTCAGCTAGCCACATCATTCTGGTGGGTCTCTGTTTCAAGACTGAGCACACAGAAACTCAAGGGGTGAGTCAGGAAACTGGCACAATGGAGATCTTCTGCTTGTTCCTGTTAGCCAGAAACTGTTCCCAAACTGCGCCTGGCTTGTTAACCTCTGCATCCTAGTCTTTCCTGTTTGGTGTGACCCCTTTTTCTCTGAACTGACATTTAACCCCTTATAAGTCTTCGACTCCAAGAATCAATATGTGCTTCTATCTCTATAGCTTCCAGAGTACCCAATTCATTTTATTTTATAATGTCTTTCTGCATATGACCCATTTCTGTATCCACTCACCATCTGATGTCCTAGGCCTTGTCTCTGTTCTCCTAGTGATTTTATGGATATGGCTGATGTTATTTCTTTTTTAAAAGGTTATGAGCTAGTAGCTGTGTTGTCAGAAAATTTCAGAAGTTTAGAGAAAATATGCTTGATTGCTTATTTCAATAAAGACTTAATAATAAGTCAACACATTTGATTGTATGCAGTGTGCTAGGGTTAATATTCATTTAATAACATTATTATCTCTCTACAGTTCAGATAAAACAGGGTAATCTGGAAAGTGGTTCAGAGATGAGAGAATACAAGTCTGGTACGTTACTTTATGTTCTCTTGATCATTTTTTTTTCTTCCCTGAATTCCAAGGTATCATATAGAGGTATTATATAATTGTTGCCCACACTCAGACAATTATCTCAAAAATTTCTCATATAGCAGAGGACAAGAATCATCTATTTGTCCAAAAATCAAGGAAATCTATGAATGGTAGTCATATTTACTCACATTGGAAACAATGAAGATGGTAAATTATTTTGAATTTAATTTTTGATATGTTGAATTTTAGGTTTTAATGAAAAATGTAAAAATGGAAAGGCATTCTGGCCTAAAAATTAGTGAAGAAATCTGGGCTGGAGACATAGTGAAGACAATAATTGAAGCCAGGACGTTGCAAAGAAACAGTCAAGAGAGTGGGAACAGAAAATGTCTTCATATATAACCCTGAAGAACATTTATGAATAAGGGATTGGTAGAGGAGGAGGGGTTCACAAACCATACTGAGGAACAACCAAAAACTTCTTAGAGTGCTGTGCCATGAGGATGGCATTGCCAATAGCATCAAATGTTGTTGAGAATTTAAGAAAGTTAGGACTGAAATTTTGGAAATAAGGACAGAGGTCTTGTCAAGAGCACTTCAGGGAAATGGTTGGGGAAATGATAAAAATCATATTGCAGTGTATGGAGTTATAGTCAGAATTGGGGAAAATGATTGAACACTTCCAATATATTTTCCTGTGAAAGAGAGAGGAAAATAGCATAATAACTGGATCAGTACATGGGATTTAGGTTAGACTTTTGTTTTTAATTTGGAGAGATTGAAGAATATTTGAATACTGATAAAAAGGAGTGAGGGAGGAAAGGGGACTGCAGGGGGAGAGAGAGAGAGGGGGAGGAGGAAGGATGAGAGGAAAGATGCTTTTATAATCACATCAGGACATTAGGTACCAACTAAAATTGCCTCCCAAAATAAGACATATATTTATTTTAATCAAAAGGAAATTATCCCAGGTTCTAGTTACAATTGGAAGTAAGCTCATCTGTATTTGCACCATCCTTTCTTCCTAGTTTGTGAGGGTGAATAAGAACTTTTGCCCCTTTAATGAATAGTAAATTCATCTACTTAGGTACTGAACCCATTGCTCTCATCTTTTCAACTTTTGAGAATACCATGAACATCCTTTTACTCTCAAAATTTTCTGAGTAATGACTGATGGATTTTTAGGATGGTATTTCTTTCACTATAATTACCTTGAGTTTTTGCTGCGGACCAGCCGGGCGAGGGCGCAGGCCAAATGACCAGAGTTCAGCTGGGCAGGAAAGACACAGGAGCCGGCGAATGGTGAACAGACGCACACACTCAAGGGGTGATGAATCTGCTGCGATTTATTTGAGATTTTTATGGATATATATAGTGTTTTTGGCAATCAGCATTCTGAGTATATGCAATTAACATATTAACAGATTGTAGATTTTTTCTAGGTGTATCTAACAATATAACTTTTCTAGAAGCATCCTGAAGCAATTCCTTACTTTGCCACTGAGAATTAACACATCAACTTAAGTATTTTAACTAACAATATAACTTCCTAAAAAGTATTCCAAAGCAATCTTTTACTTTGTTACTGAGACTTGACAGATCAACTTAAACATTTTAACTAACAATATAAC
>PVHY01010007.1:0-53771 GCA_004024945.1 Uropsilus gracilis
TCTTTCTTTCTTTCTTTCTTTCTTTCTTTCTTTCTTTCTTTCTTTCTTTCTTTCTTTCTTTCTTTCTTTCTTAGACTAGGTCTTACTATGTTGCCCAGAGAACCTCGAACTCACATTGCCCAGGGTACCATGGACTCAAGCAATCTTCAGCACCAGCCTCCCAGGTTGCTGAGTGCCACCACACTCAGCTATTTTTTCAGACTAGGTCTCACTATGTTGCCCCGGGCAGGTCTCGAAACTGTGGACTCAAGCAATACCCAGTTTCGGCCTCTCTCTAAGCTTAGGTTGGGATTAAAGGCATGTGCCACCATGCTCAGCCAATTCTAATTTCTAAAGGAAGATTTCTCCCCAGCTTTATAGATGTCAGCAAGCAGGTCATGATGTAGAAAACACATAGCTTATTATGCTTTCTCAAGAAAGCTGCTATCTTAGCTACACCAGGCTGACACCACAGTCAATGTATGGTGAACACACTTGATTTAAGAGAAGTTCATCTGGGTGCTGACCAAGGAGTTGTGTGTTGTTTGTAAAAACTTTTTCAATATGAATTAAGCCAATGAGATCATCTATTAGTAGAATGTAAATGTGACAAATTAAAGAGCCAAAAATTGCTAGTAAGATTAGAAATTGGAGGACCTGAAGAAAAAAGCTTATTAATAAAGTCAATCAGGCAGAGTAAACTACTGGTCTCCAGGAACTATGGTCACCCATCATGAAGTGATATGGGCAATGTAAGGTAAGTTAATAGCAAGAAAAAGAGAAGATATAGAAATAGGAAAGAGAATATAGCATGGTGGGGGGTTAGGGGGAGAAGCTGACTTCAATCAAATTATCACAAATGTAAAATAACAACTCAGATGAGTGCTATAAAGAATATAAATTTGTTATTATAAGTCCATATTGGAGACATTGGCTCAAATTTGAGGAAGGCAATAAATGAGCTGAGCTGAGTTATGAACAAATGCTAGTTAGGGAGCAAACCAGAGAAGAACAATCCCGGTACCGGAAATAGGTATATTAGTTCTCTGGTTTGTGGAGAAACAGAGTGATAGTCAACCAGGCAAGAGGTCACTGAAAATAGAGGAAGATGAGGCTGGAAAAATTAGTAGATTATTTCAAAGGTGTACAAGGAATGAAGATCCCACCATTTAAAGAATGAACTGAGGATGAGCTTAAGAAGAAAGAAATAGGAAAAACAGGTTAAAGAGAAGATAAATCATGAGATGAGCTTGTGTTTAGTTCGTTTATCAACATGACTATTCCTAAATACCTTGGGGTATTCCTAAATACCTTGGTTGATTAGACAAGGCTTCTTCCTCTAAATTCCACTTTTGCAACATGAATACAAATCTGAGGGATTCAGCACCATTTTAAGCATCCTTGTTGCTAAAATAAGGAGTTATTTTGTGATAGTACTGAAGCATGCCATGGAAACCTGTAACTGTGCAGAACAATATATTTGAAGAATTGAACTAGAAAGCAGGAAGAAGATCATTTGCCTTTACTTTCAAAAAACATATTAGCCAAGCATCAAAAGTGTGTGTTTAGTGAGATGAAAACATAAGGATGGGGGAGGTTTGGGGGAGATTGTGGACAAGAGAAGAAAAAGAGATGTTGATGTAAGACTTACTTTAAGGTGATTGAAATAAAAGCACAGACATACATCCCAGCCACTGAAATGTATTCCATATGCCTTGTCCCCTTGTGTATTTGGCTCTTTTGTTTATAATTAGTTGTCCAATGAATAGATGACTTCATCAGGCTGGGACTGATGATTCCTAAATGATCCCCCTCAAAGACGAGAAGGATTTCCTGGCCTGGAAATGCATGAATGACTTAAATTGCTTTTCCCAATGGCCTTATCTTTGCACTTGCCCATAATGACTCATCTATCACTGGGCTGCCCAGCTACTTAATTGACCCCGTCTGTCCCCTCTGCCTTGATTAACCCAAGTAACTAGATCATCAGCTAATGTCATCACTTTATTGCTTCTAGATCTTTGGAGAGTTGACCAAACAGTTCAGAACATCCTAGAGGTAACTGACTCTTAAGAACTGAACATTATATTCTTCCCCTGTCTTTCCTGTTTTTGAACCATCCAGCACAATGTGGCTGACAAGTCATTATGACACACTTTGTGGTCGTCATGTTTTCTCATATATGTCACTATAGATGCCTTTGAGGTCTTTTCAGTGGCCTCAAGATACAGCTCCTTTCAATTTATTGCTCACTCTTTCAAATTGGAAACATTCTCCTACTCTTGGAGGGCCTGGGGGCAGAGAGGAATTTGTATATATAAAATGCTACTCATCTAGACAGGATGTGGGTGATTTTATTAATTATGTTGTGCTTTGAGATCCTTGCTTGAAGAACACTTTATAAAAGTAGAAGGAAATTTTAGCACTTGTCCTTTCATAAAGAGTTGTCTGCCTACATGGCATGGAGATGGCCATACTCTCTTTGCAACAAAGACTTTAAACAATTTCTCATCCCTCTTTGACACATTACACACAAGACAGGGAAGATTCTGCCCCAATAACCTAGTAAATGAGCTGATTTATTACTAATGTTTATAGAAAATTTATGTTTATTTCACTGTATTCTGGGATCTCCAAGGAGACTATTGAGTAGAAAAGGAATAGATTTTGCAGTTAAAAGAACTCAACTCCACCAGGACAATTCAAATCTTACTCAAACTTCTAACTCCACTGGGACAACTGTGGCATTAGGATCTCAGTTTTACCAGCGAGCGATAAGCCTACCTCACAGGAAAATCTGGAGAAATACTGGCTTTAACCCAGGAAAGTGCTTAGTACTCTGCCTAGCATGCAATAGGTCCTAAAAGGATAATTACATTTATCTATAAGACAGTAGTTCTCAACAGTCTTGATGGCTTCAGAATCATCTGGAGGACTTGACAAAATCCTATGTCAAGATTATAGCCCAGAGCAATTAAATCAGTATAATAGAATGATACCAGGTACATGTTTGGAAGACTCAGACATCTTGGAAATAGCCACCATTACCAGTCCACCCACAAAACGATGAACTGTGTAGAACTGTGTTAGGTGCCTGATTGTGTCTGATTGAGTCATCCTCCTGGGTTGGACATGAAAAATAAAAGGTGAGCACCTGTTTTAACCTCTTATTTGTTATGATTACATCCCAGTAGTTACTGTGAGTTCAGGTTCTTAGATCCTATGGTTTGTGGGGTTGACTTGTTCTTCTGAGAGTTAGCTGCTCTAAAATGCTCACTTGAGATCAACACCACTGTCAGCCTCACCCCTCTGACAAAGGTGAATTAGATCATGGAAGAAGTCACTGGGGCAGATGATCTGTGTACTCCCTTCCATCCATTCTGATTTCTAACTCTGTCAATTTGAGAGATGGGTGAGGTTAACAGAGGCCGCAAATACTTTAACCTTCTCTCCAACGCTGTTAAAACAAAAACAGCTGGGGCAGGGGAAGGAAAACAAATAAAACACAAAGCATCCCACTACAAAGCTTTTCAGTCCCCTAATAAAAACAATCGTCTGTGGTGTTTCCAAAAATATGCTTGGGACAACTCATTCTCCAGAGGACCAAAAGGAATTATGGATAGTGGAGATTCCCAGAATAACCTGTCAAATGCTAAAGAAGGGAAATGTCTTCCTTGTTGAAAAATGGGCATGCAAAAAGAGTGAAAGGCATTTGCCCTGTAAGACTAAGTGAAAGACGCGAGTTTGACAAGCATGTGAGCCAATACCAGTGCCACTCTCTATTTTCTGTAGACTTTGCAAGCTCATTTTCAAACAGAGGAAACACGAATATGCCCAGATGCCACTGGGTCTGATTATTTTGTTATTTCCCAAGATTAAAATGCACAAACAAAATTACAAAAATGCTCTTCCTTTTAAAATCATTTAGCACTCCACCATTACTGGAATACAGACTGGACAACCTCAAACACGCTTTTAAGCAACATGGCTTGGAAAATGTGGTCTTTTTCTTGAGAGATGGGAAGAATCTTTCCACAAACAGCTCTCACAATTTAAGCAGTCAATCTTTCTGAAAAATTAACCCAGGGAAAAATTCAAACTGATATTAAAGTATGCTGCAGTGGTCTACTAATGCCTAACCTCTCTGCCTCTTCCTTCTTTGTCTGTCTGTTCACCCTTGGCTTCTCCTCCTGGCACAGGGGTGAGGTTACTGGGGGCATGGGGGGGTGGGGTGGTTGGGGAGACCTTGGGAGTAAAGTTTCAATGTGGCAGCAGGAACCCAGTGTCTGTTATTTTAAGCTCTGGACACCAGACAGGACATTTTGTTTCCAACACACTCAGGGGCAGAGAGATCTCAGTAAAGATCAAGAGGCTACAGAGCGGCAAGAATCATAAGAATCACATTAGCAGTGACAAGCTTCCCAGTGGGATGGAGAAAAGTGTTTGGAGTGGTTTGCTTAGAGGAGCACACATTTTTATCATGCACTGAAGCTCTGCCTTTTGATGTCCAGATTCCAAGGTTGCAGCATGTTTTTATAGTCACATACACATGCACATCTTCTAAGGACTCTCTGGGCTGCACAGGCTTGCATTCAGGACCATTCTGACTGGACACCAAGTCTGGATGGCTGTTTGCATGACCTACTTCAAGTGTTCCTGGAAGATGCCTCTGCTTCATCTATTTCTCCTACCCACTGCTCAAATACACTGTTACTGGTTTAATTTTCAAGGAAGGGAAAGACTGGACATTTTGTGTGCAGCTACTATGAATCAGGAACTGTGTTTTGAGGCTCCTTTCACAGATGTGGAAACTGAGGCCAGGAGATTGCAAATGTTTTACCCAGATGATCCGGAAATTTGCTATGCTTATGAATCTATCAAAGCCTGTTCTTTGGAGAGAAACTGGTAAACTCATTCCTGATGAGGTGTGAATTTCATGATTCTTGGATTCATACATTTCACACACGAAAAGCACTCACTATGTTCAAGAGCTTGGTCATCTGCTAAGGTGAACTGAAGAAAAAATTCTGAGCTTGTTTGGAGATGGCCTAATAGTAGACTGGATAGTTATCAAGAACAATCAAGCGAGAATAAAAGCCACAAAAGAGACATAGACAAAGTTAGGAGGCTTTTTTGATAGTAGTGGTTCATGAATACTTACAGAATAAATGGTAAGTTTAGTAATATTTTGCTTTTAAACAGAGAGCAATTTAGAATGTCACTGATTAGAGAATTTTATGCATTAAATGAGGGCATTTGGAAGGCTACGGTCTTCTATAAGCCTTGTAAAATTAGTGATTATTGATAATAGGATATAGAATCTTTTGAGAGTTGCTTTCCCCCTAGAACATGCACAGTAAGCCCACTCTGTAGAGATTCTGATCCAGTCAGACTGGTGTGGGTCTTTTATAAAAGATTCCTTGGTAACTTCATTGTGTACCCTCAGTAAAGAAAGGCCACTGCAAGTATAACCTATATTTTAGTTGTTTATCCTATAAAGATACTAAGATTGATTTAATCAGAGATACCAGAGAGTAATGTAATCTCAAAGAAATATTGTACTCAGTCTATACATATATCTCATCCTCCATCTAATTCAGATGGACTTTTTTTTTAAAATGAAGATAAGCCTATAACTGAGCATTTTGGAGCCTCAATACACTGATCTATGAAATGGAAATCATAATAACTATTTCATCTCATTTCCAGGAATTTGAGGAAGATATGTAATTCATCCCTTGTTATATAATTCATCACCTGCTACTTAATATTGTGTGCAGATGACTGCGTTTAGTGGAAGTTAGAAAATGAATACAGATAGTGTTTTCAAGGTACTCATAAACTAGGAAAAATGTGCAGTTATTACAGAAAATAGACAACTGAATGTCTAGTGGAAGGAATGCACATAGTGTTTGGCACGAAGATCTAGAGGTGATAAATTAACAACTTGTATGTGTCAGTAAAGTGAGGGGCTCACACCAGGAGAATGACAAACCCTTTACTGGGACATTGGATTACATAATGAAAGAAATCAGTGGAGTCAAGCCCTTGAGAGTTGTCAGTGCCACCCTATTTTTTGGAATTGTTGGTGGCCAATAGGGAGCCATGACAGCATCTCAAGCAGAACCAGGCTTACAGGGTTAGGAAGAAGCTTATAATGTGTAGTAATGGAAGAAAAACTGAAGTGACATCACAAGTTCAGAGGTCAGAGTGGGGGCAAAAGTCTTATGTGGATGAGGAGAGGTGTGTCAGTAACTGTTCTGATATTTGGCTAATAGGTAAAGGAAGAGGCAAAAGACAGGTACTGGTGGGTTCCCCTGAAAGGAGTCTAAGAAATGATGCAAAGGGAAGTGGCAGGTACTTAGATGATTCATGTTCAATGAACCCTGGATTACAAAGTGTTTGTTGAATAAGGTACTTAAAAAAAAAGTGTGAGGGAAGGGGTGCAGGAAAAACTTATGGAGAGATTTAGTGATGGGAGAGCAGAGAAGGTCCCTTTCCAAGAGCCTAGTGCTCGAGAACTGTGAGTCAGATTTTCTGGGTTCAAATCAGTTTTGCTATTTTGGGTAAGGAATTTCAGTTCTCTGTATTTCAGTTTCTTTACCAGTAATATGGAAATCCTGACAATGATGTTAACAAAAATGATATGAACCTCCTTCCACTTTCATAGTGGAAAATGATATGAACCTCCTTCCACTTTCATAGTGGAAGGAGGTTCATAAATAAACACAAGAGAGGCTGGCACACAATAAATCAAAAGGGTGTTGTGAATTAAAAACCGCATGAATATTGTAAAGTGGACTTTCATATATATTTCATTTAAGAAGAATTTTATGATTCAGAAATATTGAAAACCATCCTTATGAACCCAAACTGACTTTTCATATTTGCTTCCTAATGCTGGCCCCCTGATATCATTATGAGTAACCTGTGGCCCCTAAAGACAATTTGACATTCCTGTACCTTCTCAGTATTCTGGTACCCAGGACACATCCTCCAATATCTTATCTATCAAATTAAGTATTCTTCAGAATAATGTTTATTTTCAGTATTCAAGCTAAAGTATATGATGACTAGAAATTAATTACATAAACTCCTATTTTACAAAGGTAGAATCAATTTTAGCAGCATTTACTAGTATGTAATACTTGATCAGGGGGCCTTTTGGAAAGGCCTGAGCTCTTCTTAAAGAAATAAGTACAGGGAAAGAGAGTGCTCTGAAGGAAGGAGACGCTATAGTGATAAGGAATTCAAGTTTCATCTCTAGAAACTAAGAGGGGCTTTGGCAGACCATAGAGAAGGAAAAAGGGACCTCAGTCATGAAACCCTAAAGAACTGGATTCTGCTACATTCATGTGAACTTGAGTTCCAGAAAAGAAGGTAGCTGTTTACATCTTAATTTCAGCCTGGTGAGTACCCAAGCAGAGAACAAACTGGGTCTGGGCTTATGACTCAAGATGTCTGTGAGGTAACAGATAGCCATTGTTTTAAGTTGCTAAGTTTATGGTAATTTGTTAGGCAGGAATAGAAAATAAATACATTCTCTCTTTAGCCCAGAGCACACGCTGGGCTTCTCCAGGCACAAATCCACCTGCTTAATCCACCCCAGCTGTGGCCAGTGGGGTAGCTGATTTCTCCACAAACTTCTCAGACAAGAGTGAGGCTGGGGTATGACCCTTGCTGCAGTTGGGGTTTTTCTTGCTGATCTGTAAATGACCCTGATGGGAAAAACAAAGATCAATATGTGACAGTGTGCAACTTCACTCTTGGAGATGCTACCGCTAACATCACCTTTTTTTTCCTTCTCTAGCTGTTGAATCAACCTGGAATTCTTTGTATGTTAGCCCCCAACCCCCATGTCTCAGAGTTCACCCACACAGAGGATAAACAAGCCTCTACAGGACTGCAGCGTAACCATCCCCATCCGGGTAGGTTCATCATTGGCCTTAGCAACAAAAGAGTGTTGGAGCCCTTGGAACTACCTTTTAAAGACTTTTTAAATAAATAGCAAAGAAATAACCACTCCAGCTTCTCCCCTAAATTCTCCCCTCTCCCTCTCCCTCTCCCCCCCTCCACAGGGTTGACACTGCCTTTTTATCGCTTCCTCCTAGGCCCAGGTGTGCCTACTCTGCATGCACCCACCCACTGAGCCAGGCATACAATCATGGTGGGAGAGGGCGCAATACCACGAATGATGGTCATAGAGGCTAATAGAAGAGTGAAAACCCTGATAAACTTGTTTACCCTTCATGGACTCACTATGTAAAAGAATACCTGATTTACAGGATGAGTAGAAGGATGTGGCTACAATATCCTTTGACCCAAAACCATCTAAAGACAAATATTTCCTTTTGCTATCTTGCTAGGGACATTTTGTAAAGCCTCAGAGCAAGTGTAGAATTTACTGAGCTGCCATAAAGTTCTACCCTTGGCCAACACTAAGGGTGAAGCAAATGAATGAACAGAAGGTAGTTGTCCTATATGCGCACCAGTGGGGACCAAGCAGAGAGGCAAGGCTGTCACTCTGCTTCCTAATCCCAACCTTAGGCCCACACACACAAAAGACCAGGTAGGACTTTTCTACCCCCCAGCACAGGTGATTAATCATGGGCTGAGCAGCCTCTCAGTTGAAAGCCAGCGGAGCGTAGCACCACCATCTGTTTTGTGTTAGCTGTTGCTGAAATGCCAGTGGCCTGAAACCATTTAGAAAACGCAGCTCTCTGTGCCCTCTGTCTCTTTTTCTGCCTCTCTCTGCATCTCCAGCTGGTAACCAAGTGGCAAATATATTTAGGAAGCAGCAGCTCGTTCCTCCCACAACAATGCCAAGGGTTTTCAAATGCCAGGGCCCTCAGAATGGTGCATTTTGGGTGGAATTTTCTATGGACTCCTTTTTCATTCATTGAGGGACTTCAGAGGGATTGAACAAACAATATGTTGGCTGCTGGGTTTGAAAGGGGAAAAGAAATTGTAGAAAGTCAACTTTGTACTCACTGAACTGTCTGCTGAGGTAGATGCTAAGAAGTAGGAGGAGGGCCTTTAAAACGCAGTCTAATTATCATAGTTACACTGTCCAAATCACAGTCCTTTCTGGTTTTCACTGTTTCTTCCTCTCGCTAATGCTGGGTAAAGAGTATATTCTAGCAGGAATAGCCACAAGATAAGCTTTATGATAGCAATGGTTAAGTGTAGCTTGCACACACAAAAAGCAACATCTTATGAGAGAAGTCCGTGAACGTATCTCATGTCAAATATAAACAGTAGGAAAGTGAGAAAATTCCACTCTTGAGAGCTAATTGATGTCACCCAGTGTACTCCTTTCTTTTCACCTCTCAAATCCTAAATCTTCACAGCTAGTCACTCCCGTTTTTTCAGACCTATCAAACTCAAGTGTAAAAATATGTGTGCCCTTTTCCAGGGACCAGAGCAAAGGTCCAAGGTCACACCTGGAAGGCTCTGGTGCCACTTTCTCTAAGTCCATTTTGGGTGAGATGCAGGGACAATACCTCACTAGCCAGTCACATGAAAAATTTTTACAAATGATCAGGATGGATAAAATAACCCACATACAATGATTTAAAAATGAGACATGCTTGTATTTTCCAATATGAATGCATTATACTGTATTACCTTTTTCCTTTAAGTTATTCTAGAGGTTAAAGAGAAAAAAGGTGACTGATGTTCATAAATTGTTGAAACATCAGTGAAAGATGCTGCCATTTAATTTCAACTTCTAATATTTGAATTAAAATGGAAATCTTTAAATTTAAAAAAAAAACCTAAATATGGTACAAAATGAATTGTCTTGTATGAACTTGCCCATGTGAACATAATAATAGAAGTACACTGTATTTAGGGTTTCCCACAGTAGATGAAACATATAAAATGATACTGAGTAGTTCATATTTTCAAATGAAATCAATCTTGATCTGAAGTCTCTACCTTTATTTCTCGTCCTGGCCTCAGAATTCAGTCTTCTCTTGCGACTGCTTGCTTTGACTAGTCAAGAGGTAGGTGCTCATGTCGATGAGCATTAGAGGTTTGATCCTTGTTCAAATCTCTTAGCTTTCATTTTTGTTCAGAGTCCCAGAAGGATCAAAGAATGATTGAGTGAGAGAATGGGAGATGACACAAAGCAAACCCATCTAATTCAAATAACTAGTGCAAATGTCCATGTTTTTAAAGTGCATATTTTAAATTGTAATTTATAATGTTCTGATAGTGATTCAATTTATAATTTTCTGTGTCACCACATCCTCCTTCCAAAATAGTGTTCTGAATTTTTGAGTATATGTTACTATTTCCAAAATATACATTCCCCCTTGTTCTGGTCTAGCTTCCAGAGTTGTTTCAATTTCATGTCATTTTAATTGCTTCTGGAAAGTATTATGCCCAGAGTTCATTTTCTGTCTCCAGAAAGTACACAGTATTGAGGAAACTAGCAACATGATAATGATAATCATCTCAGTACCTGCTATGGTCTGGACCAGTTTTGTGAAAAAGAAACAAAAGTGGTTATAGTTAAAGTCAGATTAGAAGTCCAAAGAGTAAGTATAAAAGGAAAAGCAATTCATCTCCTGTCCTTTGGACTTTGTTTTTCTTTTGTTCTTAGCTACTTTTATTCTTTTCCAGATCAAGAGTTTATTTACTAAGTCAACAAGGAAAGGTTGGATAACTGTCATAAATATTTAATGTCCTCTATAATACATATCTATAAGAAGGTCTGAGGAAAGAATATTCTGGACTCAAGCTAAGTAGAATGGCAAAGACTGGCTAGATATTGGATGACGAACCCATTCTCTTCCTCTAGGCAGACAGGGCCTGCTAGGCCATTTTTGCTAGGCAAGGCCATGTGACTGAGTCCTCACAACCAATGTGATATGGGCAAAAATAAAATGTGCCTTTCCAGGTCTGGCCCATGGAAGCATCATGCTCATAATCCTCTATGCTCCTTACCCCTCCAGTGGCAATCATGAAAACTATATGTTAAAGCTAAACCTGGTGGAGCCACAAGATGGAAGGAGGCTGGGTGCCTGTTAGAGAATTATCTTTCTAATAGGAGTAGTTGATCTGGACTTTATATGAATAAAAAAAGTAAGTTTTTGTTGCATTAAGGCACCGTTACATGGGACTATATCTGTGTAACAACTAATTTACCTTAGCTAATACTGGCCTTTTAAAGAAAGATACCTAAAAAAACTTTCAAGGATTTAAAATCTTAATGATCTTCTAGTTTTCACTAATTATTTGGTGTAAAGGGAAACTCTAATTTTTCAGAAAGTTTTACTCCTAGTTGCCAATTAATTCCATGAAAAAAACAAAATTTCTTGGCTAAAAAAGATCCTAAGTGCAAATCATCATTAAGGCTGGGGAGGAGAAGGAAGGAGATTTGCCAGCATGCTCAGTGGAAAATATCAATTTGGATGCTGAGAGCCTACTCCGTTTTTTTTTTTTTTTTTTTTTTTTTAAAGCAATATACTTCAACTTGGACAAAGGGGATTAGCTGGTGGCCAGTCCTTGCTGATTACTGTGTATAAAAAGTCAAATGCACTCTTGAGCTTTAGATGGTGTCTCCATAGGAAACCTTAAGTGAGGGATTCAGCTAACTGCTTGGATAATTAAAGGAAAAACTAAATTTTCACTTTTGCTATTTGGGTACATTGACATGAATTACCCAGCTTACTCACATCTATATTAGATGGTGTCTAGACAAAGCCTTAGTATATGTAATGTAAAACCATTCAATTATGAAAAGAATAGAAAGGAACTCTAGATTTTGTACCCACATGTACCCAAGGAAGTGATTATAATTCCAGTATTTGAACCAAACGAACAACATAGGGAACCGCCAAAGAAATAATAAAGTAATAGCTTATAAATGGTGATTAGATTCTAAGCCTTATCCAGGAAATGTGCTAAATCCCAAATCCAATCATTTAATATTCATTCAGTTATATATTTGGTAATGCAAGGCACAATTAGTTAACTAATCGTTGTTTATTTGGAGAGTTGGCTTTTGGGATACGTGATTAACAGGCAAAAAAAAGTTGTATGAATTGGAGAAGGAAGGATTATTTCATGACAAGAAACATTGAGACAGGGCTTAGATGCCTGTACAAGCATTCATGATGTACAGTGTGAATAAGTATAGTGGCTGTGGACAAATAAATAAAATACCATGAATATGCACAAGGGAGGGACAGATACCTGCTGAATAGTTAACAGAATATAACTAAAGCTTATACAGAATGGAATTATTCCTTCTGCAAACATCTCCTGATTTGAGGGACCATCCCTATCTTTATATTACTTATATTTTCCTGGGGAAACAGATAAAAACCAAGGAAGCGAGTACATAATTCTAATTGGTAAATTGTATGAAGAAAAATGGTTCAGAGTAGCCTACAGGAGGGGTTTGATATTTTAGAAGGATTTTAAAAGGGAGGCTGTTTCAGAAGGATTACTCTAGCTGGAACTCCTATTCTAGCCTATAAGTCTATATTTCATCTGAACCCACTACTTTGGATTCAGAGATGTGAGTAGGAGATACAAGGGCATTCATGCCTGGCATCAGGGGTTAGGAAGGTCTGTTGGTAATCTAGGGATCAAAAATGAGGGAAGGTGGCAAGTCTCTAAAAAATCAGAGAAGGCCTGAGTGGTTTTACATATTTATTTTATTTTATTGGTAGAGAATTCCCTTTTTGTGGAGTTAAGAAAAATTTTATCAGAGGTAGTTTTTGACTTATCTGTGCCTTTGATATGGCTTGAACTTCTTCAACTAACAACATAAATGTCCTGTTCCGTTGCTTATTCCTTTTTTGCGTGGAAACCACAGCTATCTTTACTCTCTGGATATCCTCAATACATAGAACCAGAGATTTTGCAATTTAAGAACAGATATTTAATTTAATTTTAGAACAAGCAATGTCACCATAAAATAGTTACACCATAATAAAACCCACTGTGGATCTAAAAGCAGCACTTTCTTAATTCAGGAATGGGAAGCCTTCCTCACTCAGGCCAATAAGAAGAGGCAAAAAGAAGAGCAATCTCATGAGGTGAAAAGTCTTCCTTCCTGACTCTGCCCAAGGCTGTGTGTGATGTGCCAGCACAGTCTTAGAGTTGAGGTAACAACTCCACAGATGGAATGTTTTGACAACTTCCCAAGTCATGCAAGAAATAAAACCTCCGAAAGATTTAGTGCGAGGAGGCCCTCTGTTGGGGGAGTGTGTCTATTTAATACTTCCTCCTCAGATCTTGGGCCAGTCCCATTTTGACTTTCTGATGGACAAGGAAACAGCTTGAAGAGTTCCTTGTACTGATATGGTGACTGGGAGTGTTAGCTCTCATTTGTAGATTCAGCTGCACCACCCTCCTCCTACTGGTCTTCTTCCAAAAGTTCATCAAAATCTGGGTCGCCCTGTTCTTATAGGTTTGTTCAAAAGCAGAGAACTAAGGGGATTATCAGAACACTATCTAAGCCTAACTGATAATATCTAAAATGATGAAAGAAGGACACTGGTAATACTGTGATTATTTGTGTCTTCTTTTTTTGTTTGTTTTTGGTAGCAATAATCCATGCATTTTACTTTTGGGAAATTTTAAATTAAATAGACAAAGAACCATTGTCATTTTACTTTGTCAAATTCCTATGTTTTTGTGAAACTTATCTGTAACTAATTATTTTATTTCTAGAAAGAACGCAACTCATGCTTTCATTTTTAATTTCATATTTAGTCTTTCTCTACTTGTACAACAAAAGAAAGACACATCCGCCAGCCAACAGGAAACTCCTTTTGTTAAGGACAAAGAGGAACACACGTGAACTCTATTTAGCTTAATTTCAATGTTTAAATATAGGATACTTTATGAGCAGCAACAAAGGCATATTCTACTAAAATTGAATATTGAATGTTAGGAATTGGAACTCTGTTTATTTTTGTCTTCTAAGTTGGTTCTCATTACTATTTTCCTGACCAGGAAGACACTACTGGCCATAAGACTATAAACAAATAAAATAGTAAGAAGAGATTTTTGTGAGTCAGACAGTTGATGATTATCTTTCCATTCTAGCACTGAATTAGCAGCAGTGAGAAGAAATCACATATACTATTTTTTTTTCCCAGTGATTTTGGTGAAATAAGGAATGAGTTAGCCAATGGAGTGATCTAAATTCAAGTACTGGCCCATTTATTATAGCTAGAAATGTTTCCAATCTAGTCCCATTTCTGGATAATTTTTGTAACAAAAAAGTCTGATGTTACACAAAAATTCCATATATTTATTCTTCAAGTAAACAGGACTGAAAATTTAAAAACTGTATATGTACAAAGAGGAAAGTTAGCAGTAAGTACCTGATAAGACTAACAGGTGCCATCTCATTCTGAAATGGAAAGTATAACAAGAACTAATTGGATTTTCAATAAATGTACCATGTTAAATAGACCATCTTTCTTTTGAAAAGTGCCATTTCATTACTTTGCCATTTTGAAAAGATCATTTCAATACTGTATCATCAAATTGTAGCCATTGTTGCTGGAAAATGAGTAGCTAACAAGTGAATGTTAGCTAATTATAATGGAAAGTCAGGCAGATCCTACTTGAATATAAGGAAAAACATTCTTTCCAAGTTGTAAGTATGAAATATTTTGTCATAGGTTGATATTTAATTACACTTCATTTATCACAATATAAACTTAATAGCATTACTTGTTAGGGGTTACTTTTATCACCATTTTTTCCCTACCTATTAAAGATACACTGAAGTTCCTTGGTTCCAAGATAAATAAACAAGAGAAAAGGCAGTATCTCTGCCAGATGCCTACTATCAAATCAAATAATATAACCGATGTGACCAGAAAGTCTTAATGACTTGGTGTAGTTAAAAAGTTTTATCAAAGTATAGGTTTAAGGGAAAGCCTACAGTGAAGAACATACAATTCTTTACTATTGCATTATCAAAATGGTCACAGGCTTGGGGGTGCAGGGAACAGATGATATACTTGATAGAACTGAGTGTATAGGGTTGATAAATCACAGGGTTTTAAAGAAAGAGATCTTAATGTGTTAACTTTTCTTTTTCAGGTCTTTTATTTCTGTTCTTCCTCCTCCTTTTCTGCTAGTTTCTATAGCTTTGTCTGCATTAGTCAGAATTCCATCCTCTGTTCTCTTTGCTTTCCCTCTGCACAAGTACTCTCACCTGTTTCCTGTACAAAGAAATGTGTTCCTTAAACTTGAGTCTGTATTAGAGTTATCCAGAAGATGAAGAAAACAGATTGCTGGCCTCACACTCAGGGCTTCTCACTTACAAATGCTTGCTGCATTTCTCCATAAGCTCCATGGTGATGCTATTGCTTCTGGTGGAGGGACAATATGTTGAGAAGTAGTACTATATGATAGCTAGTTGTTTTTTCCTCCCATCAGGCATTCCCATCACTTCATGTTTCATTTGAAACACTGGAGATAGGTGGGCAACTTTTTCAGACATCAATGACATTATTAACAAATAAATGTAATGAAAAAAGTTAGACATGGACATAGGCCAGACTTCTAAGAAAGAGGCCAACATCAAGACGCAAATCACTGGATACTAAATATTCAAGAGATTCTGCTCGAGTCTTTTGATGACAAGATGATCCATAACAGATATTTTATCAGCATCTGTATCATGGCAAATGCATTTAGGACTTAGCACGTTTCTTTTTACTATAGTCTGGAAAATATGTATTGGAAGCTTGCTAGGTGTCAGGCACTGGCCTGCCTGTTGGTAATATGAATGTGATGGTTTCTGCCCATAAGAAATTCGACTCCATTAGTGCCTCATGGGAGGGAGAGGATGACTATGAGGTGATTAAGCATCCATGATTCTCAAAGTGTGATTTCTGGACCAGCAACATCAGCATTACCAAGGAGTTTATGAAAAATGCGACAAGCATTTCTGAGAGAAGTTCTGGAAGTGGTGTCAGCTACATATTTCGCTCCTCTCTGGGGGGTGACTGTGTTGCATACTATAATCTAAGAAGTTTCCACATGAAGGAATAGAAAATGATGGTGGTAGGAGGAGAAGAGAGGATGGCATTCTGGAAAATGCAGTCAGAGGAAGAGGGTTAATAAAAATGGGAGGAAGAATAAACAAAAATAATAAAAAAGAAGAGCTTCTCTAAACTTAGGGAAAACTTTTTAGAGGAGAGTGAGGCAGAAAGATCAGTCAAATCCAAGTGGAGAAGAGCCAGATGAGAAGATGCACAGCAGTGACCTTTGAGTGAGCCAAGTTCAAGTGCAGGTGCAGAGAACAGATTATAGTTGCTTGGACACTGACAGTGAAGGAAGAGGCAGAAGTGAAAGCCACTCGAGAAGAGTTTTAGCAATGGAAGGGAAGAGACTTGGTGTCTGTTTGAAGAGGAAAATGAATTAGGGAAGGTTTTTAGGATGAAGGACATGAACAAGCTCATGTTGAGAAAGGGAATTAATGCTTTTAGAAGGTGAAAAGAGAGAAAATAAACTACAGAAATGGGAAGGAGATAGCAGCAGCTTATTTGCTGACATTTATCTTCCAATAATATTTGTTGAGGACCCATACTTCTGAGGCTTTTCTCTCAGTGTAATACATAAAACACACAGAATGTTTGTTCTTCTGGAGTTTGTTCTTCTGGAGTATACAAAGGAAAACAGAATACACAGATACTAACTTAATTTTGCAAATGCTCTGAAGACTCAAACAAGATAAGAATTAGAGAGATGTGGCAGATGGAGGGTGTGTGATTGAAGACAGGATTGTTCCTCTAATAATTTTGAATTTGAGGAAAATGAGGGAGTAGATTACACAGTTTGGTGAGAAATGCTGCCCCAGAGAGGTCACAATTTGCAAAGCCCTTTCTGCAGGAGAAATGCTGACCCAGAGAGATCACAAGCTGCAAAGAACTTCCTGCATGCTAGGAAAAGCAAGGACTTCAACTGCTTGGAGTAGACTAAGAGGTGTAAAACAGAACTTAACCTGACAAGCCTTGAAGGCCTATCTAGATTTTACACCGAGGATGATGGGAAGCAGTAAAAAGTTCTTAATGGATGGACGTTCTGAATTTTGTAAAAGATGACTTTGATTTTTGTACGGAGCACAAATCAGAAAAAGGCAAGTCCAGGAGTGATGAGAATATTGAGGAGGGTACTTCAACAACCCAGTTGTAAGCTAACAGAGCTAGTGAGGGAGCTGGTGAGAAGTGGCCAGATTCTCAAGAGGTTGAAAGGAATTGCAGCGGGATTTCATGATGGAGAAGGTTCAAGGTATTTAGGAAAGTGAGAACATCAAGGTGGGTGCAAGTTATTTGGAAAAGGAAGGGAAGAAAGCAGATGAGTTAAAAATAGCAGTGACTTTATTGAATCTCTATCAAACATGCTAAATTCATGATCTGTATTATATCCTGATGACCCCAATTTACAATGAAAGTGCGGAGGCTGAGAGAAGGTGGTTAAGAGAAGGTAAGCATGGATTGAAAGGCACTTTGGGTACAGAACCCCATGCAGGTAGACACAGGAACAACTCAAACTGTTTTCTGTATGAAGTGAAAGGTTTCCAGAGTTGGGGAAAGAGGGGTAGGGAAGCAGAGTCAAGACTGGGAGGTCAAGGAGAGTATTGATTGATGAACTGAAAATGCATCAAAATTTTAAATCAATGGTAGCAGTAAGACAACTGTCAACATTGTTCTCTTTAGGGAAGTCATTGGCCCGGTTTGATGCTCACTCTCCTATGGTTGTGTCCTGTCTAGGTGAAGAAAATGATGGTGCTGCAGTCTTTCTGAGTTTCTCAGAATTGATGTCAATCACTGAGGGAATGCAATTCCTGCATGATCCCTCCAACTGCCACAACTGTGTGACATTGATTCCTGGCAGCTCCCAGTTCTATCTATAAGCATCCCCTCCACCTTGCTTAGCATAAACACTGACCTAAATTCAAGTAGGTGGGCAAGATGGAAGTTGAGTCATGACATATTTATTAAGCAAAGCACTAGGTTTGACACTCAGAGGAATATCAAATTAATTCAAGACACATTTCTTGCCTTTAAGGGACTTACGGCATTGCTTTGGCTGGTGGACCACCCAATATTCATCAAGATAGAGAAACCAAATCTTCACTTTGAGTTTACTGTGCTGCACGGAGTGACAGGCCAGGAGATTAAAAGGACCTTGGTGCATGTGGAATGCATGCACCATCTGCAGCCCCTCAGTCTGTGTGCAGTAAACCCACGAGCAGTGCATGGCTTTGCATTGCAGATTAAAGTGAAGATATTCATCAAGGAACAGATCTGGCCAAGCACTCCCCAGTCTCAACCCAAAACAAAGCCTTTCAAGGCTCCAGTCACAGTTGCTGCAGAATGGGCTTGAGATGAAGGCTGAGAGCCGGCACTCTTTCTCAGATCCTGTTAGGCAGCTCTGGCATAACACAGTGTGTCCCTTTGAGCTGTGGGCAACTCTACCCTGAGAGGCAGACTATTACAGCAGAAAAGGGTGAGTTAATGCAATGTTCCCAACCTGTCCTGTTCATTTTATTTAAAGCAGGCATTGTTGTAAACGAGTCGGGCAAGATCACTCACTGTGTGCCTTTGAATTCTTCAAAAGACAGCCAGGCAGAACCCTCTGAAACTTGGCTGATGATTCTGTCTATTTTCTTGTCTACTACTTTCCTTTGTTCATTCTTTTGAAAAGAAATTGTCCTATCTTTCTTCCTGATTCTTCTATTTTGACTCAAAGAAAAAAGACTCTTTACATAGTCTCCTCTGTAATTTTTAATCTTCTGTTATGATGTCAAGAGGAGTGAAGTGAGAAACTTTAATTAGAAGGCTAAAAACAACAAGCAAATAATTCTTTAGTTATAAGGTTAAGAGACAGAACCAAAGGAAATCACTCTCATGTCACAGAAGGAAAAATAATGATAGATGACTAAAGAACAAACACTTTAAAGTGTAATATTTTCTTCAGATTTTTGACTGTGGTCAATCAGAACATACAGAGTGAGTTCTGTCTGTGATGAATTGATAAACTAATCCAGAGGAAAGAAGAAAATTATTGTAGTTTACTACATGTAAACTAACTGATTCTGATAAAGTTTATACTATAGGGATTAAGAAGTTAGTGATATGTAGGGAGGCATAATTTGTTTTTTAAACATATTTATCTTTAAAATAAGACAGGCTAATTCTGGACAGTGTAGGACCAGAGTGAAATGAATTCACCTAACCTGCATTTTTAGCTGAAATCTCAAATGATTGTATTCCATGAAGAAATGCAAGACATTTAAGAAGATCATAAATATGGCTTTGTGAGAAGCCAGTGTTACATGGCCAACTTTTTTCAAATAAATGGAGAGGGCATGTGGAAATGGATACAGCCCTATTTCTGGCTTCAGTTTTGAAAGATGTGAAGATATCTGGCTTCATTTTCATAGCCATCTCCCTTAGTTTACCCTCTATTATTTGATCTTGAGTATGGTCATGTGACTAGTTTGGCCAATCAACTGTAAGCAAGTGGTCTGACTTTAGGCTAGCATACCCTAGTTCTCTAAAATACTGACTTTATGATGAGCTGGCTGTGTCTCAAGTTAGAAGCAGCAGAGTTCATGGGGGAAAAGGCAAAGGGAGCTGTTTGATTGGAATTATATTTGGAGCAAGCAAGAAGTAAATCTTGGTTCTGTAAAGTCACTGGTATTTTCAGGGTTAATTTGCTATGATTTTGAAACCTCGCTTATCCTGACTAGTCTAAGACCTTGGAGGATATCGATATCTAGTCTTACCTCATTTCCATCATAAGAACGGATTCTTCCTACAGCACTTTCCTGAAAAATGGTCTGAATATGTCTTAAATATTCAGGAAGAATAACAAATACCACTTGCTAATATTTGTTACTTGCTAGTATTTGTTATAGTTGTGTTACTACACAACTATAAAATGCTTACTCTAGAGCTGTTTTTTGACTTATATGTTTTGTATATATATTAGTTTACCTTAACTCATCAATACTGTTTTCTTTATTTTACAGCTATAGGAATTGGAACACTGAAAATAACTTACTGAGGATGGAACAGTAAGTTAAGTCACTTACCTAAAGCCATACAGGATGTAACTAATATCTCAGAAGTCAAATATAGGCAGACACTTTCTGTCTGTACTTTTAACCATTTCACTATACGATTTCCCTAGATTGGACTTTCACTTCCTTTTTACGTAGACTATTCAATAAAAGGCAAAATCATAAAATCCAAAAGATAAGGCTGAAAGAGATTTCAGTGATCAATCATTGCATTTCTATGCAGGAAGAAAATCACCTTGCAAGGAATATTCTGCTTCATTGAAAAAGAAAGGATAATCCTGAGGGGTTTCAAACCAGCACCTTAGGAGCTGCACTGTTCAGAAGAAGGGACCCAAGAGTTAACAATATGTCATTCCCAGAAATAATAATTAGTACACTGGATCTGATGTTTGCCATGCCAGTGGTATTTGAAATTTTTAGATCACACATCAGTAAATAATATATTATTTTGCATGGTTATAATTTTGTAATTATGGTATTATAGTATATATACCTCTCTATGTAACTTGTTTTCTTCCCACAAAATTTTTTTTTAATTATTAAAAAAAAAATCTCCTAACTAGGATATTGGAGACCATCCCCATTTGTTACTTCTAATATTGGATCCAAATTTCAAGTTGTCTTAAAGTTTCAAAACTTGTCATATTCGTCATATTGATATCTTGTTGTATCCTAATTTGCATACTGATATCTTGTTGTATCCTAATTCTCTTTTGTTTATGCTTTCTAAGCCTGAAATAAATTGTATAGTTTAAAATTTAAAAAAAGTTATCAGTATGCAGTAGGTGGGGACACTACTTCAACCAACCCAGACCTATTTTAATCTGTTTTACATAGTAGTCTTCTGGATAAAATTAGGATTAAATAAAGCATTGTGTTGCTTTGATAAAATTGAAAAATGGTGGATCTTTCTATATTTCTACTGAAATGCAGTAGTAAGTTCAAAGTTTACACTAAGTGATATAGGATTTCCCATCATAAGGGAGTTTGAGGGTGGCACAAGGATTAGCTATGTCTAGGGTCAAGATCATTTACTACTTCCCTAAAAATCATCCACTAGATTGCCTGGCAGCAAAAAGTTCTTATTCATCTGTCCTCAGTGTTAATATCCTAGAAGCTCTATTAACTATATCTTAAAGACAGGAAGAGAGTTCCACAAGGTTTGAATTAAATATTTTTTCAAAAAGAAATTCAAGTTCTTTTGAGTAGAGCAAAGTTACTTATTTTGGCTGACAGAGTGTCAAAGAAACAAATGGAAAGTTATTATTTTGTCTACAGTTCCTCAAATGGCCAGTGGTGGACTGCCCCTCCACAACTCCTGATTGTCAAACATTTATAATAGAAGTTAACAAGTAATAATGATTAAAAGAAAAGAATTCAGAAAAATGGAATATTCAATTGATTGATCTGTTTGCAGGAATCTCAAGTGACAGCTCCAAGCAAAGAGAAGCAAACATCCAATACAGTTTGCTTAACTTTAACACACTAGCTAACAAAATTATCTAAATTTGCTAATTACATTTAGGGAATCAGAAGGGTGTGTGTGTTTGTGTGTGTGTGTGTGTGTGTGTTACTGAGAGCAGTATCGATATGGTTAACACATGAACTGATTTTTAAGTTGGCTTGCATCAAGACAAAGAAATAATATATTTGCATGGGGGGATTGATTGGGCAGAAGGGAAACTGAGAGTTTAGGGAAGGAATTTATGGCTGTTGTGTCATATCAGATCATCTTACCTTGTGTTGTTCCATCCTGTCCCATGATGAATTTCATGGATCTGATGACTTGCTCAGCTATTGGAGGGCTCATGGATGAAGCATAAATAGCACTATGTGAATGAACCCGCAAGTAATCCACAAGGTCCTTTAATACAGAAGGGAGATCCAAAAAGAAGAGCAGTAAATCTCAGTGTTTGTGGTAATACTTATACCTAGTCCTATCCCATCCATTGTAGCATAGACATTTAATTTTCAAATATTTTCTCCATGTGAATCACCAAACAATTTATTTTTTCTATTTCTTTTTCTTAGTCTATCCCTCCAAATCCCAGAAAGCACACAAAGATGGAATGCTGAAAACTCAAAGTTAAGGCATGCAAGACAGACCCAGATGTGATCTTTCAAACATGTGTAGGGAACCTGGAATGTATAAGACCTGACTAGTTGGGAGTATTCAATGACTATAAGATATGGCTCTTCCCTTGATCATCTAACATTAGATTGTGTCCATGGAAAATAATGGCGGGGGAAGGGGGGGAGAACCACCAAGGTATACAAACTACAATGTGCAACAGTATTACAAAGCTGCAGAAGAGGGAGTTACCACTAGCTGGAGTAGATGGGATGTCTCCAGTGAGGAAGTGGACTTGATTAAGTCTTAAGAACATGATAAAGAGGATAAAGATAAAATGGATAAAAAAGAACTCTGGAGGTGGGGGTGGGGGTGGGTAGGATGGTAGAAGGGAAATGTGGGAAATTAAACCAGAGTATAGATTAGAATGAGATAACCTGACTATGCCTTGGATAATGGGGGTGACTGGGATTTTGTGCAGCATCACTTGGAATTATGATCTGCTATAGAATGCTGGTGTTTCACTGTGGGAGTCATTTTCCATGTGTGTCTGATGCCAAACATAAGGTATACCAGATGGAGCTCCAGAAGTTTCAGCCATCTAATGTCACAGTAGAGAGGGCCTCAGAGCTGGCATTTGGAGGTACCTAGGCCCACTTGGGCAGACAACCTGTTGGCTCATCTGATTTGGCTCAAGGCTTGGAGCTCTCTGGAAGTATGGAAGAGAAACTGTTGAATGGATAACTTTTCACATTCACAGTGGGGTTTATAAAGAATCAACCATCTTCCTTTTTATGATATCAAGGTAGCTTAGAATCTACTTAGGTATCTTCAATTATGGGGAGGAACTCTTAGAAAGAGATCTTCTTTGGGTAGGGTCATGTCCTCCTAATCCCTCTTTCAAGGTTAATACTCATTCCCACTCTGAACCTGGGACTGTGCTCTATCCTTCACTTTTGTATCTCTCTTGGGCTATGGGTGACATGGTTGTTCAGAAGCACCTTCATATTTCATATTCCTCAGTGGCTTCTTGACCTCTACTGGGCCAATGGGAAGCAACTAATAGCTTTATTCTTTCCTTCCTGCTTCTTTTAAAATATTCTTAGATATTCTTAAAAAAAAAAACTGTATTTTCTTGAGGTACCATTGGCATATGACACCATATATGATTCAGATGTATGTTACCACACCACACCTACCATGTTATCCATAGTCCTCCACCGTAGTCTATTGAACTTCCTCCACACTCTAGTTCCCTCCCCATCTGGGAGCATCAATTCTGCAGTCAGACATCTAGGGTTTGTTTTTTGGTTTGTTTTGTCTCTTCCTTTGTTTTGCTTATATTTCACATGAATGAAACAATCTGGTATTTGTTTCTCCTTCTGATTTATTTCACTTACATAATTCCCTCCATTACCATCCACCATGTTGTCGCAATTGGCAACATCATGGAGCAGTCCATTATGATACATATTCTTTTTTTTTCCCTCCCTCCCCATGACACATATTATTAATTCACTATTTTTTACTGGGCACTGGGGTTATTCCTACAGATTGATGACTGAAAATAGTGATATAATAAACATGGGTGCATATATCTTTTTGCATTTGTGTGTGTGTGTGTGTGTGTATTGCATTCTTAGGATAGGTACTGAGGGGTAGAATTGGAGGATCATGTGGGAGATCTATTTTTTAAAAATATTTTGAGAAACCTCCACATTTTTAAAAAGGGATTTTATTCAGCTATAATTCCATCAATAAACCATATACTTTCCCAAACCTGTTATTTCTGGTCTTTTTGATATTTACCATCCTTTCAGGGTCTGAGGTACAATGTCACTGGGCTTTTGATTTGCATTTCTCTGATGATAACTGATCAAGAACAGTTTTTGAGTTACCTCTTGGCCATTTATATGTGTTCTTTAGGGAAGTATCTATTTAGCTCTTCTGTTCATTTTAATTGGGTTATTTGTTTTCTTTTTATTACATGAGTTCCCTGTAGATATCAATCACTTTTCAGAAGTGTGACTGGTAAATATTTTCTCCCATGTCGTAGACTGTCTTTTCATCAATGATAGTTTTGTGTTATTTTTTTCTGTGTGGAAGCTTTTTAGTTTGATGTTGTCCCCTTTGTTTATTTCTGCTATGTTTCCTTTTCTGTTCAAGTAAAGTCCCCAAAGACATCATCGAAGCTAATGTCATGAAATGTTTTAATGTTTTCCATGCTTCCAGGTATTATATCTAAGTGCTTGATCCATTTGGAATTAATTTTTATGTATGCTGTTTAATAGTGGTTACAGTTTCATTCTTTTGCATATGGCTGTTCAGTTTCCCCATCACCATTTGTTGAAGAGAATTTCATTTGTTCATTATATAATTGTGACCATTTTATCTTAGATTAACAGTCCAGGTAAGTGTGTGTGGGTTTATTTCTTGGGTCTCAGTCTTTTTCTTTCTGTCTCCACACACACACACAGACACACACACACAAACATACATATATACTTAGAAGAATGCCTGGCATATGGTGAATACCTGATGTAGCTGGAGATTATGGCAGTTTTTGATTGTCAATTATAGATTCTTAAAATTGGGAGCTTAGGGTGGGAAGAAAGGGACCCAAACCACAAAAACTCCTTGGAGCATCTTGAATCCAGAACCTTCATTTTGCAAAGGGTAATAGTCTAAAATGATATAGATAGACATTGGTAGAACTGAATCCCAAACGAAGAATTTTCAACCCAGCACTTGATCCTTTTTGGGGTAGTAACAGGAATAAAAAGAAAGGAAAAGAGAGTAAATTTAAGAAAAGGTGTTCCCACAATTGGCATACAGAATGGCTTGATATAGATAATGGGGCTAGAAGGTAATACCATAGCCAATATTCATTGACTGCTTGGGGCTCCATTTAAATATGTTAACAAATTAAATGTCACAATAGTTCTATGTGGTTAAGTATTATTTTTATTTCCATTTCATGAATGGGATAACTGAGTCACAGAAAAGTATTTGGGCATCAGAATCTGGTACCAGAATTCTACCTTTAGCATTATACTATGTTGCTTGTCCAAACAGAAGTTGGTTTGGTGTGAAGTTGGTGTGGGGGGAATAAGGAAGCACAGAGATGACCACCACTACTTCTACTCAACCCTGTAGCACTTTCTTTAACTTATAGAGGTTGCTCCTCTTTTTGTGGGGGAAAGGGAAGATAACTAATGTACTCTCAAGTGTTTAATATTTGAGGAGTATTAAAGCCTAAGTACACATATGTACTGTGCCATAAATAGATTCACATTTGTCTCAAAATATTGTATGTTCTATTACACTCTTATTTTTCCAGAGTTGAAACCTCTTCGAGAATAAGAAAGAGTTACCCATGGGTACTTAACAGGCCAACGTTTAATTGAATGGAAGGGTTTTAGAGACTGAGAATGGTGAAGGTCCTTGCAGATGCATTTAAGGAACACATATAGCAATATTCTCTTAACTGTGGGTTGTAGACAAAGATAAGACAAAGAAACAAAACAAAGCTCCTTCAGGGGCTCTTCTCAATGTTTCAACTCCTACTTTCCTTCATAAACTGAGAAATGTCATAGAGCTAGGCCCACATGAATTCTAAGCTTGAATAAATACATCAATGCAGTATCATTCCCTTTTAAACAGCTTAACAATACCCATAGCCCTCAGACCAACTTCATTCCCTTTTAATAAGAATGTCACATCCATAATCTTATTTCTTTTAGACTGAGTCTACTTCTTTCAGAGTCTGAGTTTGTAGATAAGGATAACTTTTCTTAAGTGATTTAGAAATTGGGCTCTTTGTGTTACTTCTGCAGAACATCAAGGAAAGTTTTGAGTCCTGATTTCTGATTCTTTCCTTTTGTTATCCCATTGGGTTCCATGAGCCATGTATTAAGAGTTGGCTTTGGTCTTTGGTAAGAAGAGTCTGGGTTGTGTCTTCCTTCAGAGTGGGTTAGAGGTCTCCTTAGACTGAGGTTCCAAGTCCATTTATAAGTTCAAAACCCTGATTATTTTCTCTATCCATCGGCCTGGGGTTCAAGGGTAAGGGTGACTTTTCTGAGGAAATCAGACAGGAGGTTTGTAGAATAAACATCTTTGCATTCATTCCATGACCCCCATTTACTTCAAAGGACTGTTAAATACAGCCAGAGCTGAGCACACAGGGCAGAGTTGGCTTCTGCCAGGGTCCAGCCTTTTCCAGGGCTCAGACTTCTGGGGTGGCTTCCCTGCCCACATTCCTGTCTGGAATTTCAGTCCTGCAACCTGTCAATCATACTAGCTACTTTTTGCTTCATTCACTTCTCTGTCTCGGGTCAGTCCGTGGAGGCTGTAAAGGTCAGCAGTTACCACCAACTATGCAAGAGAATGCAGGATCCAAACCCGTGAAAAACTTGAACCCCCAAAACAGGCATGTAGGGTTAATTACATTTGTTCAGCAACTGGATCAATAAAAATTAAAAACTAAAAATCAAAACCCTAGACCCTTAGTTCAGAATTTCTTCAAAGAAGTCACTGATAGTATGAAGCCTGACAGGTGGAGAAAAGTAATTACCCAACATTTCACCTCAAAAGGAACAGAGTGCCCCCAGTTGGACTGCTCATAGCTCATTTATAGCAGCTCCAAATCCAAAGAAAGCAAAATGGCTTTTAAGAAACTATTTCTTTAAGGTGGGAAGAGAAGTTTGAGACCAGGATAGTAGACTGCAACAAAGAGAGGTGAATTTGTAGGATATTTTGTGACAGGAAGGCTAAGACAAAGACAAAATCTTTACTTTCTGTTGGTAATGTCTTGGCACAAAGTCATTTTCTCTCTTCAGTTGTCTCTAAATATTTTTTTGTACATGGTTGTTAATATGTGCTGTCCTTACTTTGACTGACTTCATGAAGATTTCTAGAACTTTCTAGAATGGGTTACTGGGAAAATAGTCCCTTTCTTGCCAACACTAATGTCATTTAGAGAGTTAAGAGTCAGGCAGTTTTATTTCTTTCTAGATCTTTAGACCCAAGTCAGTATTTTCAAATCTCAACATTTACAAAGAACCGCATGAGCGTAGGGAAATTGAAATTATTAGGGTTCTAGAAAAATGTAAAGTCCTTGTGTGTGTATTCAACAACTTATGGCTAATTTATAATTTTGTAGCCAATGGTTTAGAATCCTCTATACTTCACAATTATGTGTCTGAGTGGCTAATTGAGATACATAATGCTAAAGAGTTAGGAAAAGTATGCAATCATAGGAGACTCTGAAAACTCTTTTCTAGTGCTCTTAATAATATACAGAAATTGTTTTAGAAATCTCTTTTAAGTGAAAATCTAGTATTTGCCAAATCCTATGTCTATGAGCTAGAAAGCATAACAAACACAAAATGAAAATTCTTCACAAGTTTTTGTCCAGGGGAACAAAAACTATGATTTAAATGGAAAGTACACATCATTTAAAATTGACATAATTGTAAAAAATTAAAGGGAGAGAGGAGCAGATGCTCTTTAAGTTCCATTAAGCTAGAAGGAAACCACAGTTTAGCTGGGCTTATCACAGGCTCATCAAAACTATTCCAGAAGGGTGTGTATCTAACAGAGTTTTAAATCACACAGACACTTTTCAAGTGCCCCGACATCATGACAACTGCCTTATGTAATTTTTAGGTTTTTGCATCTTGCTGTTTCAGGCAGTAAGTCTCATTAGAGGTTGATGGGCCTCTGCCATAGAAACTCTAATTCTTGTTGCCATCTAGTGGTAAAGTTAGAGACTGCCGTGTAACAATGAGCGGGAGGAGAAAGAAGAGTGAGGAGGAGCCAAAGAAGGGAGAAGAGGGTGGAGAGAAGGCAGAAAGTGTAGATCTCTGTTTCCAAATATGTGCAGAACGAGCATCTTAAAAATCATGAAAATGAACATATTACATATATTTTTTGCTTTGTGAATAAAAGTAATTTCCAGCATCAACCCCAAAGGCTCAGCAGTTAGATAAGAAGAAATGCACTTTCAAAATACTCCAGCTGACTTCAGGGTGAAGACTATGAGAGAGGACCACAGGGAGCTGGTCCTTTCTTTAAGCTAGCCACGAGCAGTTGTTTAAAATGGGTATCGAATGAAGGAAGTCAAAGAAGAAAAATGTGACTTCTACCGAACTTGACAACGTTGTAAGGATCGACTTGCTTTAGTTTATTCAGGTGCCCTTGGTTCAGGAAACCGAGTTACGCTTGGTTACAAATTCTTGTAGCTCAGAACTGCTGCTAAAGTAATCACAAAACCACAAACTCACAAAGCAATGTAGGGAACTCCTAAATTTAAGATCTTCTGATTCCACTGTTTCGACAGTCTAGGAAGGAAATATTTCACCTTTTACCAGATTGAAATAAATGTTGTAAGATCCTGGAAATTCCCTACGTTTTTAGCATTACCCAGTTAGTTACCACAGGCAAGTAAACGGAGGATGAAGAACATGCTTTGAGTCATGGAGAAAATAGTGCATGAACAATGAAGTTCGAGAACTCTGAACATTTTAAGCATTTACACATCTATGGCAGGGCATTTGTTTGAAATGTTTGAAATCATGGGACTATAGTGAACAGACAGCTTTCTGCTGAACTCCCTATTTTGTTGAATTAGTTTACCGGGTGTCTAAACTCTTGTTCACGCTAGTGATAATGAGTGAGAAATTGGGAATTTTCAGTAAACTGTTGATGCTGCCTGCATGGTTATTTTAGGGTCTGCTGAGCTCTTCTAGGGGAAGTCAACATCTCTCTATCTTTCTGAGACAGATGCAAGCTTATATGGAAAAGCTATCCAGGATTTGAATACAACCATCGTCTCAAGGAGTGATCAAATGTTCCCTTTCTCCTAAATCCAGGCTTTGTTGGGGGCAACAGTAAGGCCCAGATGAAGTCTACCCACTAATGTTTTATGGACTCCATCCCCATCTCCAAGCCAAAGAGATTCCAGGCACCAAGGACTACAACTTCCATCATGCCGTGGATCTGCCATGATTCATGACTTCTTGATATGGGGATTGATGGGAAATAAGGGTGGAGTTTAGCTGCCATGCTTGGCATATAACCAAGGACTTGTGGGTTTGCAGGTGGCTATTTAGTTTTGCTTACCTTCAGCATGCACCTGGGATCTTGGTTCAGACAATGCTATGGGTATGATAATTCTCCCCACTCCCCTTTCTTTTTGTAAATAAACCTTTCATTACCTGTTTCTCTGTGCTAACCTTTGGGTCTTGTCTGAGTTTTTTAACCATACAGGTGAAGATTCACACCCAGGTCATACCATATTCCTTTGGGGTCTCTCTGTAACAGTTTGAATATATCATTTTCTTTTCTCTTTCTTTCCTTTTTTCAACCTCCTTTAAGCACTTATTATTTTATATTGACAATCCCGTTGGTAGTATTGACACTAGAATGACAGTGCATTTAACAAACTAATCATGTTAGAAAAAATATAATCCACATAGGTAAACTACCAGAGGATGACAAAATTTGATCTATGGTTTATCCAAAATTATGGAGAATTATTTTTCAGAGAAAAATATGATACAAGTTTACTTCTGATCTTGCTATTATGCATAGAATCATATGCAACACAGGGTCAACCACCTGAATAGCTGAACTTTACCCAACATTACTGTCACCTTCTTTGTGTTTTTCATGCCAAAACAAATTATCTACATATCATCTGGGGTGCTTAGTATACATATTCACTCTCCTGGATATACAGACACTCCTTTATCATTTGTCTGCAAGACAGACAGTATTTCTAAGATTTCTTGGATACCAACCACACAGTTAATCATCTCTCTCCTTTGCATTGTCTTTGCCATGTACAATTCCTTGTGTTATCACTTTATAATAATGTGATTACTCTTCACATGCTCCGTTTCACTACTAGATGGCGAGCTCCTAGTCATTCTGGGACTTGTTTGGCTGCCTACTCACTGTAGTTCCAGAGTGCTGATAAATAGAAATTAGGTGAATTGAAATAAAGCTCTAAGGGACTTGAGAGAAAGTGTGCAAAATATGTCCCCAAGAACATTTAGGTTTCTAGTATCTAGAAAGATGTATATCTCTCTTACCTTACTTCCAGCTATGTAACCTCCTGAGGATCCAAAGCTTTTCGTGAATGTGCCCATTAACACATCAACATCTCGAGGGTCCATTCCATAGAATTCCACAACACCTCGACCTGTTGGGCCCACAGCTCCAATACTGTGAGCTTCATCTACATAGAGGTAAGCCTTGTATTTCTTCTTTAGAGCCACGATCTGGGGCAGATGCACAATGGAACCTTCCATGCTAGAGCACAAAGAGAATTGCTTGTTACGAGTGTGTAGGTGTCAATCTTACTTCCAACATTTCTCAGACAGCTGGCTCTGATACCAGTCAGGGATGATAGGGACATGTCATTCCTTTGATTTAACTGAGAGATCCCTTTCCATCTTGTAAAGGTAATCTGGAATATTTTACTTGAATTTAAATTATTCAATGAATTTTGCTTCCTATAGCTAATCTCCAATAAACAGTTATTAGATTATTGCATTTTTGATCAAATTACTTGTGGAGCTTTCTACTGTAAAAGGATGGACCCTTTTGGATTCCAGTTTAATTAAATTGTTCTGTAGTGTTTCATTTTTATCAGCCTACCACTGTCTGATCTGTTTAACTTACTGTGAGTTCTTGAACTGCCAAAGACTTTTTTTTCAAAAGGAGATAGAAACACACCAATGAATACTAAGAATATTGCTAATCAAAAAACAAAAGAAACCTTCAGTTTAGTACTCAAAGGAAGTCAAAGTCTTATTTGTGATATTAGGTTAAGCCCTCTTTCTGTTCCTTTAGGATAATGGTTCTCAATTTTGAGGGAACATTTAGATCCCTTGAAGGATTTGTTAAAACACAATTACTGGGACCCATCCCTCAAATTTCTGATTTAGTAAGTCTGGGATAAGCTTAAATTTGCATTTCTACTAAGTTTCCAGGAAATACTTATACTGCCAAGTGGGGATAACTCTTGAGACCCATTATTAGAGATGACGCCTTTTGTTTTCAGTCAATGCTTAATTTTTCATAGTATTTTAAATGGCAAAATACTTAAAGCAAAGGGAAATATGAAGTAGACATGTAAGTAAAATTAAAATTGATAGCTACATGGTACCTCCAAAACTCAATGGACTTAAAAGAATTTCTGCCTTTAATCAGGGCTCAAAGCACTTTGTTAGCTTTATCTATGCCACACACAGTTTTTTTCTTTTTCTTTTTTTTTGCACACAGTTTTGATGGAACTGACAGGCACGTTCAATGAAAACACACAGACCCACCCCTTACCACACAAAGGAACTTGTCAAACAATTCAAGCAACCTGCCAGTTTCATTCAAAATATAATCAATTGATGTAGAGTTGAAATTCTTCTTTCTTTCTAATTAGCCTATTTATTAAATGAATGTATTAAAAATAAACAACTATGCAGTTGATTCAGTCAAAATAGTCCAACTGAATGTACAGTTACTCAGACCCATGGGTATTGATTTGAAGGGAGAATAATCATCAACTGTAGCATTTTTGTGTGCTGTTTTAAGGAACAGTTTTAGGTTCACAGTTTTAGGTTCTGCAACATTGAGCAGAAGGTATAGTGATTTCCCTTATATCCCCAGGCCCAGTTGTGCACAGCTTCAGCTATTATCAACATCTCCCATAAAGATGGTGCATCTGTAACAGACAATGGACTGTCATTGACATGTCATTGTCACCTAAATTTCTTAATGTATATTAGGATGTCACTCTTGATGTCATTAATTCTGTGGGTTTGGTCACATATATGATGCCATATCTACCATTACAGTTTCATATAGACTGGGATACAAATCCTCTATGGTCTACCTACTTACCATCCCTCTCTCCTGGTTCTTTTATCATCTTCATAGTTTTGCATTTTCTGAAATGTCATATAGTTGAAATTATTTAGCATGCAGCTTATTTAGATTGACTCACTAATATGCATTTAAGGTTCCATCAAGCCATTTTTACGACTTGTTAGCTCTTTTCTTTTTAGTTAATTCCACAATTATCAGTTCACCTGCTGAAGGGCATCTTGGATGCTTGCAAATTTTGGCAGCTAGGAATAAAGCTGCTAAATAAACATCTTTGAACAGGTTTTTGTGTGGGCACATATTTTCATGAATATCAAGGTTTGGTAAGAGCAAGTTTAATTTTATAAGTAAACACCAAATATGCCTACTGAAGTGACTGTATCATTTTACCTTTCCATCAACAACTCCCATTGTTCCTTACCCCACATCCTCTTCAGTCTTTCTTGATAGGGTTCCAGATTTTGGCCTTCTCATAAGAGTGCCATGGTATCTTATTGCTTTAATTAGTATTCCCCTGAAGATGAATGATGCAGAATATATTTTCACATGTGTATGCACCCTCTATACAGGGGTGTATGTTAAAAATTGTTTCCCTGAAGGGTAAGTAGCAAATAACCTGACTGCCAAATTGATACTGTAGCCATAGTACTTTCTAACCATGAATTTAGGCAAATTACATTAGGTCTTTTGCTTTAGTTTCCTTATATGAAACATAAATATGATGTATTTATGTATAATGCGTTTATAATGATGATAAGACATTATGCTTGTAAAATCCCCAACACATATTCACTACTTATTGGGTTGTTCTTGTTATAGTGAAGCCTAACTTGAGACACTGGGAATCCTTGACAATGCTCTGTGTTGAATCATCTGGGAACAAGGCACGTGGATGTCATTTTGGATGTCACACATAATAAATGGCTAGATGTTCTCAAAATCCTGGAACTTTCTTCCCATGTTTAAAATGTTAAAAGTTTTAACAGAAATATGTTAAAAACCTGACATGTCACAAACAGCCATTCTTTGTTCTGAACCTGAATCTGGCAGGAGCCAGAGTTAATGTTGAACAGTTTGCAGACACTGAAGGCAGCTAATTAGCCATCCTTTGCTGGGGCCGGTTTAGCTGATTTTAAGAGTCTGCCCACCTGGTTTATATTTCTTTCTCTAAGATTAATGACTTTACGATACTGCTGATTTCTGGAGTTAATGCAGGGCACACATGAGTCCTAAGGAGAACTCAGTTTTTATAAAGAGTTATATTCATCTACACTAAGTTTTCATTTTCTCAATGTGACCAAATTTGAATGGAACCTTTTCCTATAGTGGGATATTGAGCTTGGTATGTGCATATAAAGGCTATCTATGTTATTCCTATGGACTGCTGTCAAAAAACACAGTGCCAAAAACAATAAAGAAAACAAGAACAGTGTTTTATTCTTTTTTCCTGAATGGAAGGTTGTGTTTTCTTTTGACTTCAATAGAAGAAAAGCAACTAAAATATAACCATAGGTAAAGATAATTCCAAAAGTTAATTTGAAGCTCTGTGCAGGGACTTGAATAATTCTTAAACCAGCAAGTCAGTGAATAATTTCTTTATATCTTCTTTATTACATAATGTATTAGCTAAGTGACAAGACTCATTTTTGAAATCTCCCTCTCAGCACCTTCTCCTCCACATATAAGCTATATTATCCACTGACTGGATTGGGAGTTAAACCAATAGTTTGCCAACTTACATGGTGGAAAAATCTCTGTGGTGGGTACAAAGTATAACTGAAGACAAGAAAGGAAAGTGGAAAGAGAGAAAATGAGGAATTAGGACTAGTTAAAAATAAAGCAACTATAATTTTTTTTATTCTTTGACTTCCTTTAAACCAAGTGATAGTCTAGAGTTTACCACTCAAATTTTCAAACCCCAAACTCACATTATTTTTGGGAGGAGAATGACTTCTATTCTTTGAGTAAATGACCCTCTGAGACTTCATTGTATGTATTTAGATGTATTTTTTGGAAGGGCTGGATATTATTTCTTGATTCAATTTCTCTTGAAAGTTTGGGTTCTAGTTAAGCTAATTTATATCCCAGGTTATTTGGAACCCCCTCCCCTCTTCAGTATATTTTCTAATTATTTTAAGATTTCTCAATCACAATGAGTTGATCAGAAATCTAGGCTTCTTAGAGACACAGAACTGGATGAATGCAACAAAAAGAAACATAGATGACAGCACTAAAATGATGCTATTGTATTTGTAAGTAAAAAATCATGGAATCATAGAACTTTAGACTTCAAGTGTCAACTGTTCTCTTTTATAGATGAGGAAACTGAAGGTTAATGCAGAAGGCAGTCAGATGGATGCCTAGGAAGTTTCCATATTTGTTTCATTGGATGAAGGTACATGGATTGACTCTCCTGCTTCTGTTCCAACAAGACCTTCTGGTTTAAATCCAACCTGGTTTCATCTTAGTTATCTACCTTGAGGCAACCTACCAGGCCTCTGAAACTCAGTATTTTCTTTCTCACAATAAATTCAAAGGTACTGGGAGGATTACTCAAGATAGCACATGTGAAATATTTAGCTAGAAATAGACACATAATAAATGTGACTTGCTTCTTCTGATAGCTGTCTTCCAGGTAGATGAAGAACAAAGAGCTTCACTATGGAATAGATTTATTGTTTTCTGAGTTGTAAGTTGTTTAACTGAAAATAAATGTAATGAGAAAGATAGTTTTGCTTGGTTGTGGGCTGACTATGGGTTGGGTTTCTGCTAATAACTAGTTTACATGATTTCATTTAATACATACAAAAGAGTCCTATCCAAGGCACATAGCTGTAGGCAGTAATACAAGATTTGAACTTAGAATTCCTCTAAATTCAGACTCCACTAGATTCTACATCTAACCAGATGAAGTATGGATGGTGACATTACTACTAAGTATTACTTCCACTAATTATTGCAACTACTTTTGTGACATTTTCTAGACTTGGTATAGAGCCTTATTTATCTTAATACTTGACAACAAATTTCTGACTTAACTGATTGCTATCTTTTCAATTCAATTTATCTTTTCAATTGATTTACACAATCTCTGTAGAGGGGAGACTTTGCCCATCTCAAATCACAAGCAGGAGCAAAAAATCTTGTAATCAAAATTCAAAGAAGGATTTGTGTAGATATAAACAAGGTATGTGCCTATAATACAGCTTTAGAGAACAGAAGTACATTTGTGAGTTACTTATTTTACATTCCTAAACATAGCTCTTTAGAAAAGTCTGTGGGAAATACTTTCATTATTTTGTGATAGTAACAAATGAAACTTCCATATGTTTCTGAATTATAGGCTATAGCCTTATTTTACAGATGAGGAAAACCAAGATCTAAGGAGGTACCAAGACCCAAGAGGTGTCCTCTTTCTTGTCTATGAAGGCGAATACGCAGGTCACAGATAAGATTCAAAGATAAGATTCCCATGCATGTGTGAGCAAAGGAACATCTCTGTAAAGGAAAGCTGATGCGATGTGGAGACTTAACTCTGAGTAAATGTCGAGTTGACCAGACTTTAGTGGTAGGCTGACTCCAAAGAAGGCTACTTGTAGTTTCTTCCATTTCTGTATACATAGCCAACTCTGTCATCAAAAGGTGGGGTCTATTTCCTTTTTCCCTGATTCTGGACTGGTCTTGTGACTCACTGTGCAATAGATTATGGCAAAAGTGATACTATACCAGTTTCACATCTAATATTTATAAGATCAGTGGCTTCTGTTTTTATTCTTTTAGGATTCAGTCAGCATTTTGCAAGGAAGCTCTGACTAGATGGCTATATGAGAGAAAGTTAACATATAGAGAAAGCACTCCAGAGAAGAGGTGAGAACAAAGAATCTCACATAGTTCCAGAAGCCCAAGTGTGTGGGAGGGGTCATTTTGGATGTCCAAGCTCCAGATGAACTCCCAGCTGAATACAACCCCATAATGACTCCATCCAACACCATATCGAGTAGAACTACCAGTTAGTTTAGACAGCTCACAGTAGCATGGGAAGTAATGACTCATTTCTGTGCATATCATTATGCTTTGGGGTGACTTGTTTCATAGCAATAGATAACAGGGCAGTCACTGTTACTAGTGAAGCCTAAGTTGTAGTTTGGTGTCAACCTGGCTTGGAGCCTAAAGCCCACACTCAGCCCCCATCCTGCTGATATCACAGTGGGACACAGACCCAATACAGCTATTAACATGCCTTGCTGCTGGAATGGTTTCTCTGTGTAACCGATGGAAATATTTGACCATAAAATGCTGGTGGTCCACTTAATTTCAACTCTGATCAAAGTACTTTAAATGCAACTTTCCTTTAGTGAGAGCAAGATCTGTTTATTTGAAGTGGGTTCTGTTTATTCTGGTTAAAAGAGATGCCCAGTCTCATCTTCCTCAGCAGATCTGTCCTCCCTCGAGTCTAGTCTGAATGACAGGTGTTTAGATAAGGTCCCCCTTCCCAGGCTGGCAGCTGGCACAAATCACACAAAAAGAAAGACTTAGGCTTGTGGTTATAATAGCCCAGAGTCAATATGAGATTATTTCTTAAAAGTAGCAAGTTCAGAGCCAGTAAGTAGCTATGTTATTCTACAATTGAGTTTCTCAACCTCAACACAGTTGGCATATGAGATGAATGAGTCTCTGTTATAGTGAACCATCCTGTGCACTGAAGGATGTAAAGTAGCATTTCTGGCCTCTGACCACAGAGTAGAATCTATTATGGGGATGACAATGGAAACTTTTCAATTGTGTCTGGGATCAGGGTGGGTTGTGGGTTGAAATCACCCTGGGAATATTGCTCTGGGGTGAGCCCAAAGACTTCCTAAGTAGGACATGCTTTGGGGCTGATCTGAGGAGGTACTGACAGGTGATGCAGAAAATCAGTTACTAGCAACTAGAGATACCAACTTAACAACCATGCAGTAGCACTGGAAACACCCAGAGTTCCAGGCATTGGGGCAGTAGTGACTAGAGGTAAAAGTAAAATGACATTGGAGCTTACTATTGTTGTCATCACCATCATCATCATCATCATCATTATAAATTTGGGAGACATTATTTCCTTGCTCCAAAAAGGATGGAGAAATATTTTTTCTGCTCCTTATTACTTATTTTTAGTATAAAATCGATGTGCACCTGGGAATGATAAGATTAATGCACTGAGAGAAATGCTATTTCTGCTCTCAAGTCTCCATTGTAGCCACATTCCTCTGAGTTAGGAAGTAAGCTCCCATTCTCTTTTCATTAACACTTTTCATTTTTCTATTATTGTCCCATCAGAAGTCATTCTGTCAACTCCTCAAATGTTAGAAATGCTTAAGAATTGATGTAGGAGAACTCTGAGATAACATTTTCTTTCCTGTGGACTATGACATCCTGTAGGACAAAAGCTTGGAGGCAATTTCCATTTTAGTAACTATAATTGATTCAGAGAATGAAGCCAATTCAACCACAACACACAACATTAAAGTGCAGCTGTGGATGGCCTAGTGGGTGTTTTTGCTCAGCTTAAAAAGAGGAGGAATAGGTTAAATCCAAGCAGAACTTCAGATGTTAAGACCATTCCTCCCTTCCCTGCTCCCTGAGTCCTGGCTTGAGAAATGTACTTAAAGTTAGTCCCACCTTAAGGAAAATGAGCAGTTCTTTTGTATTCTGATCCCAACTATTGGCCAAGTCCAACAAACAACCGAGGTTGGGTGTACTTTAGCAACATCTATTAGAGTTATAAAGGTAAGGAGTATGCTGAATAAGTCAAAACTAAAGGCATTTATACCATGAACAGTCAAAGGTAGTAAAGAGAATCAACACAGTTAGAAATGCCTGGGGAGGAGATTTCTAAGGACATATTGACAAATATGCCTGCCTCCAAGGTATAGAGTTGTTGAAATGCAGGTGATCAAAGATTAACAGCTCCCATTAATAACTCTGCCATAGTCCTTGACTCAAACGCTATCTAACTCATTTTTCCAAGTGGCTAGAAAACGTCAGTCTTTCTCCACCTATCACTTGCTGTGGGCCGATGTATTAAAATGTTTCTGGTTATTCACATACCTGTAGATGCCTTCCACCAAGATGAGAATCTTTTTCCAAGCTCTGCGAATTCGAGGCTGGCCATAGATTACAGCATCTCTCAGGAGCTTCTCTAGGCTTTGCATGTCTTTAAATAACACAAAAGAAGAAATTGAGTCATGGCACGATTTTATTTTCCTCCTGCATTTTCTTTTTTAATGAGGCACTAGAGACTTTTAGTTCAGGTTCAGACAGGAGCTTTAAGTCTAGAATATAATCCTAAATTGCAAAGATGGACATGCTTCTGAATTACTGATTTGACTGCTATATAATGATTCCAATTAAAACGACAACAGAAGGAGAAGCTTAGTAAAGATAAATCTGAAATAGCACAATCAATATTGATTTTGGTTACAAGACACACAAATCTGAAAAGGCAGATATTCACTAATTTACCATTGATCTAGGCTGAAGTTGCTGAGATCACTGATCTCAAGGAAGAGCTCTTTATCTATGTCTTTTAATTCCTATCATGTGATTGGATCTGACTTAAGGCATCCTCAAAATAGGGTAAGTACTTTGGTGGGTGTGTTCACTTTTCCATACCTGCCACCAATCTTAATGAAACCAAATGGCATTTCCCTTAATGTAGTTTGAGCCCTGTGATTTTCCTTGGCTAGCAGAATGCAAGGGAAAGACAGCACACTAGATCTAAGCCATGACCGTAAGAGGTTCACATGTTTCTGCTTTTTTTTTTTTGGTGCTTCTGCTAGTGACATGGAAAGAACCTTCTGAGACTAGCCTGCCAGTTGCAGTAGTTTCCCAGCAGAGGCTGAGACAAATTGGGTACAGCCATTCAGTCCAGCTGTAGTCCCAATGGACAAACAAGCACTGATGTTTGAAGCACTATAGTTGTAAGGTTGTTCACTACAGGAATAGTTATCCAGTGCCTTTTAAAAAGACCTCTACTCATCTAGCCCTTGCCTATCTTCTGACATAGTTTCCAGTGTTCCCCACCACACAGACTCCCACCTATCCTATGTCTTATGTGTTTTTCTATCTGGGGCTCTACTCACCCTCAAAGTCACTAATCCATAATGCAGATTTTCTTCCCCCCTGTTATTCTATTAACTCATCTACTTTTTAAAAGCATGTATAATATCATTGATTGTTTGATTTCATATACCTCCTTCAAAGAAGACAGGGAACTTATCTTGTTCTTTGTTATGGGATTGGAGACAGTATTAGTGTTTAATCAATATTTGAATCAATTTTCTTTTTTATTGAAAAGTCAGGATTGTATCATGTTCATAAAATGATAGATTAGGAAATAGGAAAGGGAATGATAAGATGATAACATCAGGTCTGAACTAATAGTTCCTTAACTTTTTTGTTTTTGTTTTAAACACTCTAAGGGTTCACAAGTGCCTTATTGACATTCGTTGTTAGCCACTAGAGGGCAGCCAAGGAAGTAAAATGCCACTTAATTTTGTGAATTTCAAGTAGAAAGAAAATTCAAGGGTATTGACATCTCATTTTCACCTTGGCTTTAGCCTGGTTTCCTAAGATGTTGAAGGAGCCCACAGAACTTGGGGAACCAGCTCTTTTCTATAATCTATGTGGAATGGTAGTCTCTGAATGGAATGAAGTGATGGGGAGTAATAGTTTTCCCATTTAAAGAACATTAAAAAAATTTTTTGGCTATTGGATTTATAAGGTTTTATACAGAAATGATACATCGTCAGTGTGGTTCCAATGCCATGTAATAGAAACAAACCCAAGTGAATTCATTTATCAGAGATTTTAAAATAAATATTCTGAGCTATTGAAAATTTGTAAATGCAGAGGTAATTATATATATATATATGCATTAAAAACTAAAAATTTGTAAGCCCAGAGTATCTGTATGTTTATCTGTCTACTATTTACCTATCTAGGTCATATGCCTATTCGTTTTCATCTACTAAACAGAAAATATTTTCACCCATTTTTTAATAACAAGCATGACATGAAATAAACTTTTAAAAAGCAATCATGTGTTTTACGCATTTTTTCAGATGGAGGATAGAGGGATTCCAGTCCTTCCCATGGCATGGGGCTCATCCTGTTCAACATGAATTCCACATTCCATGGGAAGTTCCATGAAAAAAGGCTTTGGTTGGAATTTTATGAAACCTGTGGTATTCATACACTGGGATCTTTGATCAGAGGGGAAATTCATCAGTTACTTTATCCCCATGGAACATTGATTCACTGACCACTTAGAATCAGAAAACTATACAGGGAAAAGGGTGGTATCCTGGATCCATATTTGTCTGGTAGTTTCTGTCGTTTAGAGTCTTGCATAATGCTACAGAGTGTGGGCCATAGGCTGGAGGATTCAGGGGATTGTAGTTTTTGTTCTGCAGGCCTGTGGGAGTCTATTGTTTCAGCAAGCAACATGCTAACATCTGCAACGGATTTTTGAATAATGATGCTTATTAAAGCAGTTATGCTCAAATGATGTTAGTCCTTGTGACACCTTGAGAGGCAGGAAATATTGACTATGTTTTGTTTATCCTGATGAGCAAATTAATGGTCGAAGGTTTATAAAATGCAAAACTACCAGAACCAAGAAAACCTAAACTCACACGGATTTTTTGTCCATTCATAAAAAAACTGAGATACAGAAGGAAAGTAAAATCAAAATTGATGCTGTCCAAGGGCACACACAGACCTATATCTACATCATTTTACCTATTACAATGACATGATGGACCGGAAATCAACAAAACCTTGCGTATCAATGATACTTGATTAAACAATCAGAAAGACTTCACGCCTCACCAAATCTGTCTCATCAACACAGCTCAGCTCCCTCTGGTTTTATTGACTTGTTGATGAAAAGTGTTGTGAGGCCATATCTAGTGTCTGGGAAAAGCTGACCTGCAGTGGCACTGGTCAATGGATTACTGTATATCCATGCATGTGTCAAAAACTATTGTCTGGCCTAGGTGCCAAATCTACTTAGGGAGTCTGTTCATGTGCCTGTCCTTAAATTTAAACCTCTGATAATACTGGTAAGTTTCCAGGATCTGAGGAAGCTGTGGTCTTATAATTAGAGAGCACAGCAAAACAAGGAAACTCTAATTTTCTCAGAAAGGAGGCTGGGGCGTAACTCAAAATGCCTTTTTGAAGATAAGATCTGGGCAGTCAGCTTTATTCTGACTTTTCCTGCACAGTGACAACTCCGTTTCTGCCACGGTTTCTTCCTTCCTCTTCTCTGTGCAAATGAGTTTTTGTTGAGACTTGACAAATTTCCTCACTGTCCATCCATCTTCAAGGCCCTTTCTCTTCTCTAGGTTCAAGACTATTTGTTGGAACACATGTCACTCTCCACTTTCCATCTGCTCACTAGTGTAGTTGTGTTTCATCTTTACTTTATTCAAAACTCAGTTAAACTACTATCTTCAGTTGCATTTAAAGACACTCTTTAGTTCTCTACTTCATGGGCTGCTCAGCAAATATATTTTCATGCTTTAACTGGATTTATCTCATAAGTTATTCATACTTTCACATGACAGGAACTCAGAAGATTATTTCTTAAAAGAAAAGATGGGTGCTGATGAAGGAACGCTGTGTTAGTCATTATAATCCTATTTTCCTCATCTCTTCCCCACAGTTCTCTTGTTCTTTTGGAGATACTAATTTCATTCATCAATATTCAGTCTAAATGTGAACTCTTAAACAATGGGCATTTAAATAACTGAATGATGATAAGGAAATGTCTTAAGATGGTGATGGTAGAAAACAGCCCCCCTTGTTCAGATTTTGGGGAAACCATAATAATGGCTAACTTTGATAAACAAAGCAAATAATTTTCTCAATTCCATATTTATAGAATCTCTATGAGATCAATGAGGGCATTTCTAATGCAATGAAAATTGTTTTACAAAGCACTTTGGGAAAAAGTTGTGGTGGAGATTTTCTTGATGGCTTTGCAAGTATTGAACAGGTGTTACATGGTTAGAGAAGCAAGGTGACCTCCTTGGAAGAGTGTCAAAAGCAAGTAGGCGCAGAGACTCTGGGCTGGATTTGAGGGTGAGGCAGGTGTGAGGTGCATGAACTGTTTACTTTTGGGAGGGAATCATGCCATTAACTTCTAACAGTGGGCATATGAGTGAAGAAGAGACAGAGCCTAAAGCAAGGGCAAAGAGTGTTTTAAGTTTGCAGTATATGACCCGATACAGCAAATAAGTTTCTTGTCCTTAGGGAGGGGTATGGAACAAAATGGAACTAGAAAGAGTATTGAGATGAGACCTAATAAAAGACTTCCCAATGAAATCAGTACAGTAAAGGGAGTGGTGAATCAAAGAACAATGTAGGAGGCTAGAAGCCAGTGTTGTACCTAACATTTCAGGTCACTCAGAGAAAATGCTGTATATATCTGTTTAACTCAACTGCCTTGACTGAAATGGAGTAATATAGGAGACAGAAACCACTACATTCTGCCTGCAAGAAGAAGGAGATGGAAAAGGTCAGAAAAAAAGGTAAAAGTACATTGTATTTCAAACAATGGGAACTTTGGAGTCAAACCTCCTCAGTTTAAATCCCAGTTCAGTATCTTACAAGTGTAGGTAGTTCTCTCCAAAAATATTCAGATAAGCTCCATTTCAGGTGTCCAGGATAGGTCTTTTTTCAATCTCTTCACTTTGTATGTGTAACTATGGTCTACTGAGGTACTGTGGACCTCATGAGAAACTTGGGGTCTTAAAGAGTACAGAATTGTTGGTGTGTGTGGTGAGTGCGGTATGAGTTATCGAGGTGAAAAATTGTGTACATAAAATTTAAACAGTGCTATAAGCCAATATTGCCTCAAAAAAAAAGACTATAGATTACCAATATTTTGGGATATATTAAGAAATAATCTTTTTACCACAGAACTTATTTTAGCCAGGGCAAACTCATAGAGGTAATGTTCTGTCATATGAAATTATTTCCTCTTTATCATATGAAACCCCCATCTTTCTTTTTAATGGTCTGGGAATCTTAGCACAGGATATAAACCCCTAGTTGGCCCCTTATCTTAAGAATTACAGACATGTAAATTCCCTGTACATATGTAGTTAAATTTGATCTTTTTCTCTTATTAATCTGTGTGATGTCTATTTGTCCAGTTCAACAGAACCCTGAAGGATGGGGAACTGTTCCTGTATGTCTCAACACTAGCTCTTTGTCTTGATGCAAGTCAAGCCACTTTGTTCCTGTTTCTTCATCTGTAACAGGAGGATAATCATAGCAGGTGCCTGGTTTGTAGATATGAGACCAACATGAGTTAGTGCCTGTAAAAAGTTCATTACAGCCAGGTTTCAGCAGAGTTAGTTATTATTAAAGAATATAGAGAAAAGCGTTACATTTACTAAACAAAGTAATTCACAAACCCACATTCTACTTTGGAATCTAAAAGGTTTAAGGCTTATAAGGAATCTAAGTGTTACTTATAAGTTTGACCTTCGACTCAAAGAGCATTCCTGAGCCCTTATTCTATCAACAAGGGACGGCTCAGACTTTCCCACAAACACTGTGCAGTTTGCTTTTCCTTTTTTGGCCTTTAAAGAGATCTAGATAGAATCTTAGTTCTTCCTCTCCTCTATCCATTACTTTCTTTCAAACCACTCTGAATTCTTGTTCTGTCCAGTCCTCTGACCCCAGGGCAACTCCCTAGCAGAAAAGTGCCCTTGCTTATCCAAGAAGAGCCTAAGAAGCCTGGTGTGGATCACTAGAGGTCGTTGATTGCCTCTAGCCTCTCTACTCCATGTGTGGTCTTGTGCTAGCAGCTGCAGCATCACCCAGATGCTAGTCAGAAACATAGAAGCTCAGATCTCTCCTCAGCATTTCTGAAGCAGATTCTGCCTTTAGCAAGAGTATCCAGTGACTCCTGTGTACATTAGAGTGTGAGAAACACTGCTCAAAAAAAATCTAGATTGTTATTACCGGTAAAGTGAGTGGATTCTAAGAATAAAGATTCAATTTTGATAACCCCAAATCTCTGAAAGAAATTCTGGACCTTTCTAGAGAGTTAGAACTTATTCAAGGTATGAGGTCCTAGCATGCTCAGACTGTGATTACACTAAGAACTGCCCCCGGGGCTCTGGTTTATTTTTCAAAACATGATCTAGATTCATGGTGTACACATTTGTTGGTTGTGGCTTATTCCTTGGCTTGGGCTCTGAAGTGGACAAGATTCTGGCTTGTAACACCCAGTGAATCACAAAGGCATTCCAGAAAGTATTGGCAGGTTCACTGAAGCAGTTCATAGCAGCAAATGCTAGGACATAGATTTAGCACCCAGCCAGAGGAATTCAGAGACCTAACTTCAGCATTCTGATTTGAAATTCATGGAAGCAGGAAACCAAAGATAAAACTAGCAAGTTCTCATATCTCAATAATCATCTTTAATATAAATAGTCTGAACTCATCTATAAATAGGCACAGAATAGTTGGTTGAATTAGAAAACTGCACCTAACTTTCTGTTGTCACCAGGAGACCAATCTGAATTCCAAAGATAAACATGGGCTTAAAGTAAGGTTGAAAAACTATCCTACAAGCAAACAGGATCCCAAAAGAGTCAAGAACAACTATTATTACATGGAATAAAATAGTCTTTCAGCTATAGAACGTAAAAAGAGACAGGGATGGACATTATGTAGTGATTAAGGGAATAATTCATCAGGAAGATAGAACATTCATCAATATTTATGCACCAACTGAAGGAACATCAAAAAATATAAAGCAACTATTAAATCAGAAAGCAGTCATGACAGCATCACAATAGTAGCAGACTTCAATATCTTATTTATATCAGTTGATAGTTCGATCAGACAGAGAGGATAAAGGAACAGCACACTTAAATGAAGACTTAACTACGTGGGTCTAATAAATAAAAGCTAAGTACATATTATTCTCAATTTCACATTGAACATTCTTGAGAACAGACACCATGTTGGGGTACAAAAATAAGTGTCAAAAATTCATAAATTTCGATACCACATATCTTCTATGATTTTCATGGTATTAGGCTAGAAATCAATAACTAAAGGAAAGAGAAGAAACCTCAAATGCATGGAAACTAAACAACATACTACCAAATGACTATTAAGGAAAAAAATCAAAGAATTCAATAATACCCAAAGAAAAATGAAAATGAAGACATGAGCAAACAGATTGTATGAGGCACAAGAAAAGAAGTAAAAAAACTATGATAAATACAATCTATTTCATGCAACCCCCAAAATGAAATGAACTCTGCATTTTTCCCGGTCACCATAATGTTTCCTATTGTCTTTTAGTATACTACTAATGGTGATGATGAGAATAATAGTAATCATTTAGCAGCAGGTATCAGCAATTCAATTGTTTCCATTGTGAGCAGCATTTTATATGTCACCTCCAGAGATCATGAGTCAGGTATCATAATTATCTTCCTTTTTGAATAATTAAATTGTGATTCAAGATGATTAAGTAATTTGACTAGGACTACATGCTCATATATAGTTAGAAAATGTACAAATCATTGGGTCAAAGTCTACTCTTCTCAAAAAATATCAAATCAATGACTTTATATTTCTCTAAGCTGTATAATGATTACATATTAAGAATATTTATTTACAAGAAAATGTACATGTCTTATGTCTAAATTCAATGAATTTTAGTAAGGATTGAAGTATCAAATATTTTTATCATAAAATCCTTTCATATTTCTTACCAGTTTACTATTCCATAATGAGAAGTAAGCACTATTATGATTTTTATCATCAGATTATCTTTGTCTGATTTTCAATTTGTTATGCACACATGTATATTATATGTACAGTTTAGTGTCTGGTTACTTTCATTAAAAATAATATTTCTTGAGAGTCATCCATGTTGTATATATCAGTAGTGTATGTGTATTCCTTTTTATTTTATTGCAGAGTCATACTGATTAAACAAATAAACATATTTTTCCATTCTTTTGTTGACATTTGGATTGTTTCCAGTGTTTGGCTTTCCTGAATAAAGCCACTATGATTATTCTTGGACAAGTTTTTTGTAGATATATGCCTCTACTTTTCATCAGAGTTCTGAGGTGTGGAATCTGGGTCATAGTAAAGAAGTATATTTAGTATTATAAGAGTTTACCAAAAAGTTTTTCAAAGAAGTTGTATCATTTCACACTTCAACAATGGATGAGCTTTAATTGCTTCACATATTTGCTAACATTTGGTGTTGACATATTTTTTGTTTTAGTTAATCTAGTGTGTGTGAAAGGCCAAAACCTGTTCTCCATATGATATCATTGTGACCACTTTTAAAATTTAACTCAAGGTACAGTTATTTTGATACATATCTGCCTCTTCTAATAGAAGCTCTAAGATAGCTATTATATTGCCTTATCATTTTAATTGTTTCCCAAATGCCTAAAATATTGCCTGAATTAGAAAAGGTGTTGGAAAATTCTCAGTAAATTCTATACAATTTAACTCCTTTTGCCACTTTTAGTCCAGGGGTATGAAAGAGTGCCAGCTATCATTACAGGAAGATTGAGGGTTGTTATTATGAAAGTGTGTGTCTGGGGATATAAAATCCAAGCTTAGCTTAAAGAAGGTTATAAAATAGGATTCTAGGGTATATTGTCCCTCATTGTACATTGGCATTATATAGGGGGCACTAAAAAATTCAGCTGCCTTGATTAAAGCCCAGATATATAGTCTGTTAGTCTGCAGGTGAGTCTAGTTGTTGATCTTTCATAGATGTTCCTTAGATACCTCTACTTGATTGTGAAATAAGGATCATGGGTCACTGCCACCTGTAGAATGAGGTGAAGAAATAAGGCTAATCTTAACAATGATCTAGTTTATATGTTCCATACTGGTAACAACCTGAATCGCTCTTCTTCTAGAAGTGAGATTATGACATTTAACCTTATCTATGGATGGAAACTACAGCTAAGTAATTACCAATCCTCTTCTTTACCTTTCTCTGAGTAGTTAGAAATTGTGAATAACAATCACATGGCATAACTGTGGTAATAGCAATAGCATTTTCCCATGATCTCTTAATAAGCTTATTTACAGAACCGGTAAAAGAGGTCAGCTTTGAACATGAATTTTTTTTTTTTTTAAAGAGCATAAATATAACAACTGGTAAATAAAACAGTGACATAATCTAACCTGATGTATAAAAAACTAGCCAAGATGTGAATATTTGATGCAAATTAAGAAGCTGAGTCAATGTATTTTCAATTAATGTTGCACTAGATGTAGCTAAGCTATAAATTGGAAGGACCTCAAGTCTGGTATTTCCAGGAGACCTGACTCTATACTTCACTCCAGACTACTAGTCTTTACACAATTGTTAAAGGTGGTTCAGTGAAGAAAAAGTTAGACCTCACCCCACACAGTGAGAACAGATGTTTTATTAGAACAATTCTACAATTTGGAAAGGGGGTTCATTTTAGAAGTTTTCTTGCATTTGCATTCCTTTCTTGTAGTGCAATTGTTCTTTGGTTTGAGAGTTCTGTGAGGTGGACACAACAGAACTAGAACAATCTTGTTTAGTTCATCAGTTTTTTTCCTCTTCACTTCTACCTTTGTTATTTCCTTAGAAGATGGAGGGGATCACCAAGGAAGAGGAACAGAGAAAAGTAAGAGGGAAAGGGAAGGAAGGAGAGAAACATGATTAGAAGGAAGAAAGAAGGCAGATATGTGTGTGTGTGTGTTTGTGTGCAGGTATGTGTGAATGCATGTGGACACACACAGAAAAGGAAAACTTTGGATGACACTAGTGAATAATTTGAACTATAAAAAAAACCTCACATATAGCTTGCCACCTCATCTTATAGATGAGAAAACTGATTACAATACAGATGAAGGGTTTTGAGAGGTGGTGCAGTAAGTCAGATGCAAAGCTGGATGATAGAACTCAGATGTCCACCACTACCTACTCCTAAATATTTCCTAATACTTCCCATGTTGGACTATCAAGTGTATTACAAGAACTAGCTTTCTGCCTCCTCCTCACCACCCAACCACTGTACCCACAGCCTGAAAGCACATTTTTTTTCATGGAACACTTAATGGAAGTTTTATTTTTAATTTATTATTATTTTTTATTGATTACAGATTTATTTTTTTTTACATCATTGTATACCCAAAGGTTTTCCCACTACCATGTCACTTGCGAGCTGTCATCCTGATCTCTTGTAGTCATCTCTCCCTGATTTCCCTTTCTGCCTCCCTCCCTTGCTGTATGCTTTAGTTTTATACTCAGTTTGTTCATTTTAACCCTTTCTTATCCTTTTATTTGTTTTCCAGACATTTTAATGCAGTGAAATAGATGGTTTGTGAGTGTGTTGTGGGGACGTGTCTAAGCTTGCTGCAGATGGGGATAGAGAATGGAGGTATTATGCTAGGGAAGCTCACTTTTTTTTTTTAAATATATATTTATCACCTAAAACTTCAACCAGTCTTTAAATTTTGACAAGGTAGAGTTTTTTTAAAAATAAGAATTATAACAGTTCTAGTAATTAGATGACATTCCTAAGAGAACAGTCATTTCTTTGGAGGTCACACTGTAGACCACTCTTAACAGTGAAATTAATGTGTTTGGGTTACACTCAACAATGTGGGTGTTTAATGTAATTCAACCATTAGTTCTGGGTCACAAGGTTAACAAGTAAAGAGTAGATATAAACATAAATGTTTCATGAGGCTACATGCCCCTTTGAAGAACAACAACAAAGTACTACCAATGTTCTTCACTTTCTTCTAGGATCAAGTGGTACACATCAGGTAAATATACAGATAAATACATTGATACTCACTGTTGTGTTTGAATATTCTTATGGTTGCTCCTGAGAGTCGGGCCCCAAGCACAAGAGATGCATGGTTCAACTCATCACTTAAAATTAGGCATCCCTGTGCAGAAAACAAGCACAACAAACAAAGATTAGCAAATAAGATGAAAGAAAAATAGTATGTGGGAATAGTATGTGGGAATCCAGACCCATTACATAGATCCACTAAACCATCTTTAATATTAAAAGGCTAAGAATTTAACTTGATGTCTATGTATAAAAAGTCATGGAAAACAATTAGCTGATGCAAATGGAGATTCTTTTAATGAATTACATCTTTCATCATTTGCACATCATTTTCAGCAGAGAAAATCATTCAGTCTTGGTTAAGTAACAACTAATCTCAGAAAGCTAATACACTTTGGTATGGGCTGAGAACTTGCTGGGACTTTCAGTTCTATGATGAATTATTTAGCATGGTTTTGGTGTACTCCTTCTGGAAGTCCAGGATCTTTTCTGAAAGACATTTCAAGTTCTGATTTTCTAATACTCATTTTTCAATGCATTGATATCCAGGCTTTAACTTTAAAAACTCACTGCTTTATAGTTAAAGACTTCACATTTGAAAAATTACAAGTAACAATGCGTCTGAGGCAAATGGAAAAAAATCTAATTTTCTGCCTATAAATTAGTTTGTGAACTTTTTTCTTTTAAATTAAAAACTTTCTAAATACAAAATTTCTCAAGTACGTCAAAATGCCTTGATAATTTATAGTGACCATTTATTTTGTGGCCACAAAAAATATTTGAGTTCTTTCTTGTACTTTGGAAATGTCATAATGACATGTCATACGTTTTTGAAATAAAAGCCAAATATAGCTTGTACTTAAATATGCTAATATACAGTTCATGTTTCAACTTCTCCAACTGGCCTAACAATGGCTTAATGTTTTTTTCTTTTATTTTTTCATACAGACCAGTCAAAAATCACACATTGTATTTAGTTGTCATGACTAAGAGCTTTTAAAACATAAACTTGACTATGGAATTCACTTAAAATTAGCCAACTAACTTCCTGTTTTTATCAAGAATTATTTCAAACACTCTAACATGATTTTCACATAAAGTTCTTTGCAATTTGACATGCTTCTTCCATTGTGGTCTCTTCTTCATTCATTACTCTAAATCCCAGTTCTTTCTGAATCTCAAACATGCCACTCCTTTTTCTTTGTCTTAAGGAAATATTTATCTTAAATTATAAGTAACAGATTTAGTTCTTAGGTCACCTGTATTGTACAGGCAACCCAACCTTTCACATAAGGAGTTTTGGGAGCAATTCTTTTGCTCTTTCTTATATAGATACATGTTTTTTTTTTTTTTTGAGAGCTGTTTCCCTCACTATACTGTAAGCTATATAAATTGAAAGGCATGGCTCAAATGTATATTTCTGTGACCTGTATATTGCCTCATAAGAGGATATGGAAATAAGTGACTTATTGAATGAATTAATGGATAAATGATGTGAGCAGTGTTTTTTCCACATAAATGCTTACTAAGGGCTCGCTATATTTCAAGTGGGCACTTGGGAGCTAACATTTAAAGATTTTGTTATACAGTCATCGAAGATGAGTTTTGACTCAAAGTTAGGACTGCAATCCTATATCCTGAATATTGTGAGCTATTTTCTGAACCAAGCTGGTATATTTATTTAAAAAACTGCATAAACAATTTATAGTGAGAGGAATTGGAGCGACTGCAGCGGGGAAGGGGAAAAGAGGGGGTGGGGTGGTAAATAAGGGGTATCATATGGAAGGGAGGGTCAAATCAAAGGGGAAGAGAACCATACATACATGACCAATATTGTATGAAAACTACAAATAAAAAATTTTAAAAATAAACAACACCTAGCACTAACTAGCTTTTCCTAAGAAAATGAACTTCTCTTTAATGTTTCTAAAAAAAAGACTTACTCAAGTAATAATTTAAGAAAAACATAGCCAAAGGCAGTTACATTAATAAATTCTTACCTTTCCAACTAGTGCAGGGATATTCATTGAGTTAGTTGCAAATCCCATTCCGAAGACCATAGCTGCCTCTACATTGAGGAATTTAGCCACAAGATTCTCCAACTCTATATGCTTATCCAAGGTTCCTGTACATGAAATAATAGGATAAATGAATCTCCTCTTTTAACAAGTCCATGAATAAAAACTCACATTTCTAGTACATATCCATTGCCACGAGACATGCACCTGAGAGTGTGTGATAGGTATTATTTCCATAGGCCCAAACTAGAAACAACCTAAAAGGTGATCTTCTGTAGATTTGGTAAATACATGGGGATATTTATAAATTTAACAATAATTAAAAGAGCAACCTACTACTGCCCCACACAACAGCATGAGAAAAATTTAATTACAACATCGTTGAATGAAAGATGTAAGATATTTATACATTCATACAGGTGTGAGTCTATACATATAAAGATTACTGAAAAGCAAACTAACCCATAGTGTTAGAAGTCAGGTTAGTGATTACTATTGAGCACTTGAAGATCTTCTAAAGGTTTCATTTCTGGGTGTTGGTTGCGTGCATATTTGCTGGTTTGCTTTGTGAAAATCCATTAAACTATGTACTATGGTGCATTTTTATATAGAAATAGCTTATAATGCAATAAAATCCACAAGTATTATGCAATCCATCCCCCCATATCCCACATGTAATTAATTAAGTTACAACACACTGAAAGGTTTCCCACATTTCAATGCAAACATGATTTTTATAGATGCTAACAAATATAGTTACAATTTATTGAATTTTAAGAATATGCTAAATTTCAAAGTCTACAATTTAGGTTATCTCATTTAATCTTCAGAATTCAACAATGCAGGTATTACTACTTTACATATGAGAAGATTGAAATGTAAAGAATATGATAAAATCAAAAGAGACTGGTTAGTCTGTTTTTACAACTCAACTACATTTTATACCTGTTCAACGCTCCTTAAACATAATCCTCTCAGGCCTTACTGACAGCAAGATGCTCATGTCCTTAAATTTTGCGTGCTGTCACCCTATCTACTAGGTCCCCATGGTTAATGGGATAGAAGTAACGAGGTCTAAATTTTATTTAATTTTAGTTACACTTCCCTATGTGAACTAAAATGTGCTGTAAGGGTGAATTTTATACCATTTTTAAAAGACTTAGTACAATAACCACAAAATTAATGTAAAATAGCTGCTTGATAATCTTTTGCTGATACATGTTTAAATGATAATATTTCAGATACACTGAGTCAAATAAAACACATTATAAAATCAATTAATCTTTATTTTTTTTCAAATGTCACTATCAGAAAATGTCACTACCAGGAATCTCTCAAATATGTTTATAAAATATTAAGTCTGAACACTAAACAGATATTTTATGATGATGGTGATTGGGAATGGAATGGTGACCGTTTTCTATGAAGATATACAAATGAAGATGAGCCCTTAGGTACAAAATCAGCCATAACTCTGATGTGTGATGCCTGATCATAGAAATAGGTCTAGTTGAAAATTTCTTGCTAACCAACCTGACTGAACATGCAGAAAAAGGTTCTTATCTGGAGACATCACAGAGACATCTGAATTTTTCCTCCTTTTAAGGCAGGATTAATGATAGAGACCTGGTAGAGGGCAATTTCTCAGCATGTTCTTAGGCATTATGTTTTATTGAAGACATATGTCTTACGTTATATTTTTATTAAACAGTGGGGCTTTGCATGATACACTTAGCATAATACAAAACATATGGGAGATGCTGTAATTTGCATTTCTAGGACATAGAATCAAACTTAATTCAATTTAATTTAGAGGAATACTCTTACCATATTCAGGATCATTGTCAAAACCTAAAGATCAATGTATTTTCAATCTAAAGATTAACTTACTTTACTATAGAAAGTAAAATATCAGGATATTATTATAATTGGTAAATTCTATTGTCTGTTTATTGTGCAAAATAATAAGGTATTCAATTTTAAAAGGTATTGAATAGTAAGTTCAAAGTTTTGTTTTGCCTTTAGCATATAAGAGTATATTTGATGGCTGACCTTTGCCCTTCCTGAGAGGTCACACTACCATATAACAGATGACTGGTGACCTATTTTCTCAAGTAAGATTTATCACCTAAGTTAAAAGAAACCACAATGAATCAAGTGAGGACAATTTTACTCAAAAATTTTTGGGGAAAGTTACATATTTAAAATGTAACAAAAGTTTTTAGTTATCAAAGATAGAGTAAAAAATATTTAAAAATACAATATGACTAGATATTACTTCACAGAGAGTGCATCCCATAGGGAATAATTTCCAAAACAAAAACAGGTCACTGGTCTGTACAGGAGGAAACCAGGTTTCTGGCTCCAATTTTTGTATTGAACAACTGAGAACTCTCTGTCCTTGTGTCCTTGCAGTTTCTGAACAGATGCTTTAGGCTTCCCTGACTGGGAACACTCTTTTCTCCACAGAGAATGGTCTTGCAACCCCCATTCACTGGTTAATAACCACCTAATATGAAGGGTCTGATAACAAAGATCCACAAAGAGCTCCTACAGCTCAACAAAAACAAAGCAAAAAACCCAATAAAAATGGGGAGAAGAACTAAAAAGACACTTCACCAAAGAGGAGATACAGATGGCTAATAGACATATAAAAAAATGCTCCACCTCACTAATAATTAGGGAAATGCAAATTAAAACCACACTGAGATACCATCTTACACCAGTAAGAATGGCCCACATAAATAAAACAGACAACAAATGTTGGCGCGGATGTGGAGAAAAAGGAACTCTCTTACACTGCTGGTGGGAGTGCAAACTGGTCCAGCCAATATGGAAGACTGTGTGGAGGA
>PVHY01010008.1:14814-53979 GCA_004024945.1 Uropsilus gracilis
TGTGTGTGAGAGAGAGAGAGAGAGAGAGAGAGAGAGAGAGAGAGAGAGAGATTATCTCAGCTAGAAGGATTTGGGTATAATAATCCAATTTACTACAAGAAGAGCCTTCCCAGGTAGCTATTTTTCCTTTAATTTGGTCCAAGAATGGGAGAAATATGTAGCTGTCCTAAACCCAACTCAAAGCCTGTAAAGCCCCCCACAGAGCCCTAGTGGACACAGCCATTTGAAAGAGCAATGAGTGGGAAATAAATGCTCACTGCAAGCCACAGAGACTTCAGGGCTGTTTGTCAAGCAGCATTACTGCAGCTGACTAGTGCAGTCTATAAGGCTCTGAGCAGCGAGTCCTGGACAACCACCCTGGTCCCAGCTCCCTGGACAGGGTCATTTTGTTCATCAAATTCTAATCCCACTGATCTTCTTTGGTGCCTGCGATACTGAGATTTATAAGAAATATACATTATGCTTGTTCAGATGACTAAAATATTTCTCAGACATATTTGGTCTACATCCACAGTTCCTAGCTCAAGGTCCCAAAAGGCTTGGGATTCCCAAGAGTGGTAAATGTGTCTTTTGTTATGTTAATGAGACACCTTAGAAAGCACCTAAGGGGGCTGGTTGCCATGGGAACCAAACCCTTGACTAGAGGGTTGAAACTTCCAGTCCCACCCTCCAGACCTCCAGGGAGGGGAGAAGGGAGAGGGACAAGGGACTGGAGGATGAGTTCAATTGTCAGTGGCCTCTGAATTAATCAGGATGCCTGTGGAATGAAGTTTCCATAAAAGCCAAAAAGAGGGACTCTGGAGAGCCTCCCAGTTGATGAACACATGACTCTTTAAAGGAGATTAGCAACCTGAGAGAGGGCACAGAAGCTTTGTGCTTTATCCCCATACCTTGCACAATGGATCTCTTCCATCCAGCTATTGCTGAGGTATAGCCTTTGTGATCTACTGAGGAAACTGGGTTCCTGAGTTCTGTGTGCCATTCTAGAAGATTCATTGACCCTGAAGAGGGGGTTCTGGATACCTCTGATATATAGAAATAGAGAGAATAATCTAGGCTTTCAACAGGTACCTGAAGCTTCAGAATGATTGACAAAGACCTCCATTCTGTGTCCAGCTGGTCAGAAGCTCAGGTGGTGCCTGAACTTGGCAATGGGTATCTGCAGCAGAGATGGAAGACTGGGTCCTTAACCTCTGGAAACTGACGCTATGGCCAGAATTGAGTGTAACTGAGTGTAATTCTCAGATACCCTACCTGTGTCATAGGATTGCTTACTGGTGTGGGAAAACATACAGGCACACAATTAGAATTGGGTCTAGGAGCCTAACACCATGCCTGAACAATTTCTAGTCTTCTCATGGGAGACTCATTCAACCTGGACTATTTTTCTACCTGTATTCTAGCTTGTCCTGGACATACTTCATGTCTGGGAGCACATCCTATTTAAATCAGCTTTCACCTTGTGTGGCTTCATGCTAACACCTTGTCTATTCCTCATAGATCTTAGTATGATTTATAATTTTACATTTCTGTGATTATTTGAGTTTTATCTCCTCCCCCACTGTCCTGTAGTTCCATGAGGGCAAGAATCACACTTATCTTATTCATCAATATATCCCCACTGGTAACAAGCAGGGTGCCTGAGATATAGTACTTTACTGAATAAATGAATACTCCTCAGAGTTTCCAATCACACTCTAAACATCAGAGGAAGAACTCCTTTCCGGTGGGAATGAGCTGCAATGAAGGAACTGGGATTTAATCTGAGTCCTAAGGAGTGGATAGTCTATGGCCATACCACCCTGAATGCGCCTGTTCTCGTCTAAGGAGTGGATAGAATTTAATAGGCACAAAGACTTGGTTATGGGAAGCACCAAAGACTCTCAGAGCAGTGAAGGATGGAGCATTTGGGCAGGTCAAGGTTTTGTGTTGAAAAGGCCTTTTCCTACCCAGCTGTGAAGCTCTGACTTTCTCCAACAGTCAGTAAGGAGCCATGGATGAATTTTAAGCAAAGACGGGGAGTGATAGAATTATTAGACGTCTCTTCTGGAAAATGGCAATAGGCAGGCCAGTAGATCGGTGTGAGGAAGGCATGAGGGATGAGAGGAGGCATGCCATTGAGTAAAGCCAGCCACAGCTGGGGAGTCAGCAGAGAGTAGCTCTTCCACAAAAGGGGCTTAATAAATATTTGTTGATGATGACGGCAGAATATGGAAGAATAACGTCCACATTTCTGCTTTGAATGACCAGGGGAAATGGTGTGACTACTGAGAGATTTGGGGAAGACAGGAAAATGGGCCAGTTTGATGGAGAAGAAAGTAAGTATAATTTTATATGTGAGAAGTTTGATAAGTACAGGTTGTCCAGAAGGCAATTTGGAGATGAGTATCAGAGATGAAGACAGCTAGAGAAAATGCCCTAGTTTGAGTTTCCGCAGAAGCACACACTAAGCCAAGGATTTGTGTGCTGGCCATTTATAGGAAGATCTCCAGAAACACTGAGAGAAGGTTGGGGAAGTAAGACCAGGAAGAAAAGGAACCAAAAACAAGTGGGATTTCAAGCAAGTTAGCACCACCATGGGCAATGGGAATTCAATCCCACTGGGCAATATTGAGGCACTGTTCAACGTTCTCTCTGCCAGAGTCCTTAGGTTCTAAATCCTTGCAGTCTTTGTTTATGGGCTGTTCCAGGGACCACATAATCCTTGGCACTTCCAGGTGCCGAGCACACAGGCAGAGATAGCTCTGGTATCTAAAAAATGCTCTCAAGCTAGGAGGTGCAGTTAGAACTGGGTAGCCATACAGAGAAACAGAATGGGAATGGTGTATTTTTAGTTCCTATTATGTGCCAGGCACATCCCTAGATACTTAGGTGTACCAGGTGTTATCAATTCCATCTTTACAAGAACCACTTTAAAGATGAGGAAACAGAGTCCCAGAGTAGTAACTAACAGCAGTAAGGCTGAGGCCCTCTTGCCAGACCAGCCAAGAAGACACAGGAACATGGTATATGTAGAACACTGATGGAACTCAGAAACTTCTAGCCATAAGAGGCCATTGTAGCAAGGGGAAATGAAGACAGAGAGAACTTGGAAGAACCACAGCAATGGCAACCATGCTTAACTTCCTAAGTAATAATTTGTCATGAAAGGAAAAGCTAGTAAAGAACATGGGAACCCTCTTCTCATCAGTTGCTGAGACCGAGGTAATGTCATTCTAAGATTCTGAAGGAAATGAAGCGCTTCAATAGTACAGAGGCACACATAGATGGGAAACCTATTCAACAGTGCCTGCTCCTGAAATATAAACATCATCCCAGTTCCTTTTGGGAGTTCATCAAGGGTCTGTCCTATCAAGTTCCAACTCATACAGTTTATTTCAGTCATAAGAAGACAAGAGAAACACCAAAGGACCAGGTATTGCAAACAGAATACTGAGCTCTCTCAGCCACATCAAAGACAAGAATAAAGGAAATTAATTTTATTGATGCCATATAAAGACAAAGAATTGGTTTTGAAGAATTGTAGCAAATGGCTGGGAAAATATGGACCCAAAACATTGGAAAGCTCGGCTAATGCTAAAAAAATTATTAATCATTAGCAGAAGTTGGAAAACAGACCAGATCTTACTCCCTGATGGTCTCTCTGACCAGCTCCAAGAGAGAATCTGGATGGTTCCGTGTATCATTGTCCTTCTTGTCCCCACTCCCTGCGTATAGTTGGTCAGACAGTCATTGAATAAATAATGCTGGCATATTCCCAACCCAACTAGAATGATTACTTCCAGGCATTTCCTCAACAGCAGGTAGATAACTAAAGGGGTCCTGACCTTGCCCAAGGTAGAAGCAGTCAGAGAACTACCCACCCAGAGGTGCCAGCAGTTTGGACCAATGACCTCTTGAGGAAAATGTTAGTCTTCTCAGTCATAAGCAGTAGCAGCCACACAGTGAGCTGGGGACAATCTGTGTTGTCACTGGCCTCCTATGGGTGCCATGGCTGTCCTATCTCCCGGAGCTGACATGGCCAATGTGGCAGTTGAGGCAATCTCAGCTCCCCCAGGAAGGGCTGCTGAGGAAGATCCCCACCAGACTGTCCTTGTGTTGGGCCCTCGGTGATTTATGGCCACATCCACACACACATACTCACTCATCCTGTCCACAGACTGAATCTGGGCTAAGGCCCATAAAATAGGCAACAGCTATTGGCAAATTCATTAATTAGGATTCTGTTTGTACTTTTATTGTGAAGGAAAATCATTTGTCAGCTTAAAGTCAGACCCAGTGCCTGATGAGAACTGTTATTCTAAGAAGGTATCGACTGATGATTCTACATGGCATTCCCTCTCGCCCCACCCCCACCTCTGTCAGAGAAAGGCTCTGTCCCTCCACTTGAGTCAGGGCTTATGTGACGGATTTGGTGAGATGCCTTCCCAGCAGGCCAAGCCCCTTTCTTCCCTGCCAACCTAACCCTGATTTTGTTCAGGAAAGGGCAGCTGCCATGCATCCAGGGCACCTGGCCCACTTCCAAGTCTGGAGAGGGAGACTTGATAAGTCAAAGTCCATTTCCTGTCTCCATGGCACCACTCTGATCAACTAGAGGGGAGAGGAAGTCTGCTGGGGCTCCTTCCAAAGGACTTAAGGAAAGTGTATTAGAATGTGACTCCTGGAGCCCAGGAAGCCCTTTTGTGAACACAAGGCAGGAGACAGAGAACCAGCACCTACTGACTGAGGAAGGCAGATCTTTGATAGTGTCAAGGAGCACTGAACTATACAGTTCAGAACTTGTACTGTTTCTGAGTTTCTGGGGCACAGGAAACGATCATTTCCCCATTGTCTGCACCATTTTGAGTGGGCTTTGAAAATAGCTGGAAACAACCTGCTACTACTTTATAACCAACTAAAACATCTCCATTGCCACGGACTGCAACGCCGCAGCTCTAGATATTGCATGTGGTTCCTTGTCCAATTTCAGTCTCTCCCCAGACTCCAGTGCTGCATCTTTGTTGGAAAAGACCCAAAGGCCTCCCTGTGGACCACTTTCCCATCAGCCATCTTGCTATCACTGGTAAAAACCAAACACACACACTCACACTCACATACACACACACATACACGAAATCATCCCATATGTGGATGTATTTATTGTGGGCTGAATTGTGACCTCCCCCCTCCAAATTCATATGCTGACGTCTTAGTTCACAGTACCTCGAAATATGACTGTAGTAGGAAAGAGGCTTATTGTAAACATAATTAATTGAGATGAAGTCATACTAGAGTAGGGTGGACCCTAAAAGTGTCCCATAAAAAGGGAAAGTCTGCGCACACACATGCACATGGGGAAGATGCCAGGGAAAACGGAATTATGCTGCCACCAGCCAAGGAAGTACCAGAAGCTGGGAGAGAGGCCTGGAACAGATCCTAGCACCTTCAGAGAGAGTATGGTCCAGCTGACACCTTGATCTCAGACTTCCAGCCCCCCAGAACTGTGAGACAATACAGTTCTGTTCTTCACACCATTCAATGTGTGGCACTTTGCTGCAGCAATCCCAGGAAATTAATCTAATTTCTTACATGAATATCAGGATGGAGATGAGATATAAGGTAGAGGTATAAGGCCGAGACCATGCCTTTGGGGCAGAGCCTGGTCTTTTCTAAATTGTAAAGCCCCCCCCCCTCATGTCCTCAGACACCAAGCTAGCTGGGCAGACCAGCTGGGCAGCTACCCTGAGCACCCGTCTGTTAGAGGGTCTAAAATACCACTGGAATAAATAGAAATATCCATGCCAGTTGACGCAAGTTTCCACAAGCTCCTACCAAAGTAAACAGCAGCCTTATATGGAGATTTTAAAAACACCCCTGGCTGGCACTGACCCCTCTCTTTGGGTATTTTTGTAATACACACATATAGTTATGATCAGCTGAAATTCTGAAACCAAATAAAGCATGGTGTAACTTTCCTACTTACCACAAACAATGATTCATTTTATTATATATTTGTAAACCCTTTAAAATGCTTCCCCCACCACATGGTCTGACTTGAGCAATTGCCAAAGAAAACGGATGTGAGTTAAAGAACTACAAAAAAATGTGTAAGACATTTGGCCATTTTTTAGACCATTATTTTTTCTCTACAGCCCGGGGAGGTAAATTAGTGAGTAAATCTGTCTATGCATAAATGTTTTAATTAATAAGTTTGGCAGAGTCTGCTTCTTAGCCCACAGTATCCCGTCTCTCTTTTTTGCATGCTGAGAGAATCAGTCATTGGAGCTGGGCATCCAGATACCCCAAATAAAGATCCCTTTTCCTCTGACATCCAGAGTGACAGCTCAGAGTGGATGTGCCCTGGTCAATGAGATAGGAGGAAGGTCACACGACAGTTCTACGAACCCCCTGATATTGCTGCTGCTGTATCCTTTCCTCTTCTCTGTCGGCCAAAATGTAGCCGTGGTGGCCATCTTGGACCATGAGGTGACCAAGGTGACCATGGCATGGGAGGCTTCACATGGCAGAGGAGGATTGAAGGAGTTAGGGTTCGTGAGGACGGGGTTCCTAAGGACTTCATGAAGTAGAGCACCCATGTCAGGCGTAGGCTGCTAGAAAGAGAGTAATACATCTCTAGCTTTTATGACTCTGCTCTGTGACCTGCAGCCAGATGGTGTTCTGAAAGGAAATCCATGGCTTCTCTATCTGAAGGGACACCATAGTGTACCCCAGGCAGAGTGCTTCTGAGACTTAGTTTCACCTTCATCAGAGAAAGTGTGGCTCTCTCTTCTAATCTGGTTTCCACAAAGGCACTGCTGGGTGGTAGGGCATGAGGAGAGAGACGAGGCATTGGGAAGGGCAGGTTCTTGAGTCCCACATGAATGGGCAGGAAGCTGTGAGCCACTGTGGTGGTCTCATGCAGGGCTGCAAATTCTTTGACCTTCCTCCCATCAAGAGGTAGATTCCAATCACTTCCCTTTGAATGCAGGCCAAACGTAGTGACTGGTTTCTAGCAAATAGAATCGGGTGGGAGTGATGCTGGGTGACTTCCAAGACTGGGTTGTAAAAGGTGTAACAGCTTCCACCTGGCTCTCTCTCAGGACGCTTGCCCTTGGAACCTGGCTGCCGTGCTGTGAGGAAGCCAAGAGCCACATGGAGAGGACATGGATAGGTTCTGATGGACAAATCCAGCCTACAGCCAGCACTAATGCTGGACATATGACTAAATGAGGCTTCAGATAGTCCAGGTCCAGTTTCAAACCAGCCCCGTTGACACCAAGTGGAGCAGAGATGAGCCCTGTCCAAGTTGTACATTCATGAATAAAATGAATGTTGCCATTGTTTGAAGTCACTAAGTTTTGGGGTGCTTTGTTATTTATAGCACGTGATCATTGCAACAGCCACCACCTCTGCTTCACAAGCCCGCATGCACACCCATGCATTGCTACCCTGCTACCCGTGAGGCTTCTGGAAAGTTCCAACCTTATTTCAGTGAATCCTAAAAAGAAAGCAGGGATCTCAGGCTACATTTCAACAAAAGGGTCACACACACATGTGTGTGTGATGTGTGCACGGATGTGTATGTATGAATGGTGTGTACATGTGCACATGGTGTGGTGTGTATACATGTGATGTGTGCATGGGTGTGGTGTGTGCATGGATGTGGGTGGGTGTGCACACACATGTACATTCACACAGACAAGGAAGAAGGTGAACCACATGCCAGAATCCCAGTCCTTGTCCTGCTGCCTGAAGTTCTTTCTGGAGCCCACCTGAGAGGGCCTGTGCTCCACTGTATCAAAGTCAGTGACATTCCCTAAGTGGACCCTGGCATTTCTGGGAGGATTTTTCTAAATGAAGCCCTAAGCCCCACAGCTTTAAAAGAGGGATAGCATATCTCCCCCCAGAGACCAACCTACCAAGTGGGAGAATCTCCATACCTCTCTACTAAGAAAGCCCCTCTCTGTTACAGACGGAATGGTGTCTCTCACCTCCCCATTCAATCCATATGTTGACGTTCTAATCTGCATTGTGACTATGTTTGGAGATGGGACCTTTGTGGAGGCAAATAAGGTGAAGTGAGGTCATGAGGACGGGGCCCTGGTCTGCTAGGACGGGTGGCTTTGTTCGAAGAGATGCCGGAGTGCTGGCTCTTTCTGCACTGACATGTGAGAGGAAAAGCCAGGTGAGAAGACAGCAAGCAGACAGCCCAAAGAGACAGGCCTCAGGAGAAACCAAACCCATCGACACCATGATATGGGACGCCCAACCTCCAAAACGGTGAGAAATGTACTTTAATTGCAAGGTACTGGTCTACGGTATCTTGTCCTGGAAACCCTAGTGAACAAACGCAGTCCCAAGGGAGAAAGAAATGGGGGGAGTGTGGAAAAGAGCATCGCCTAGGCCATCATGGCTTGCAACTCAGGGGGGAGCTTTACCCTGGTGCATGCTCAGCAACACAGCCCCATGCCGGGGTCCCCTTCAGGCAATATGACAGGGAAACATTTGCTAGGAAAGCCCATCTTGACACCTCTCTGCCGGTATGAAGCATCACCTTCTCTTCAAATTCCCGTGGGCTGAATAAAACTCTCCCAGAGGGGCACCAGACCCTGCCGGGGTGTGGATTTGCCTGCCAGGCAGCAGAGGCACGGCTGGGAGAACACTTTGGCCGGGGTTCAGGGGAGAAGACAACTGCCCAACACCCCTGCATGTTTCCCTGAAGCTGGAAACCTGGCCGTGTCCCCGTTCAGAAGGAGCCCTCCGCCTCCCTTCCAGTGGCCCAGCTGCCTGGCAATTCCTACTGCTCTGCAGCTGCCAACATCTGTAGGCCTTCCTTCTGAGCCACCTTTGTGCTTTGAATATAAGCGTATTTGTGTCTGATTCCCCAGCTCCTATGCCTACCCCCAACTCTCTTAGGGGGAAGGAATGAAAGAAGTGAGGAAGGGAAGGAGTATAGGAAGTGAGGGAGTAGGGAGGGGGGAAAGGAAATCTGGGAGGGAGGCAAAGAGGGAGGGGTCTATACTGCAGGGCTCACAGCCCTACCCCATCTCAGCCGCCTCACAGTTTCCTCTAGGTCCCCCTAAGGACACGGTGCAGGAAACCCCAAGCCACCCTGCTGCCATCTGCCCTACTTGCGCACGAGCCCAGCAGAGCTGCGCTGTGGCCAGCATAGACGTTCTGGCAGAACTCCAAGACTTCCGGGTTAGGACCCCAGCTTGCAAGGCGTTCCCGAGCAATCCTTCATCACGCATTCATCCAGCAAATTCTCCATCAATATTCATCCCGCAGCTGTGGGCCAGGCCCTGTGCTGGGTAGACAGGCACAGCCCTGAGCAAGGTACATGAGCTCCCTACTTTCTGCTGCTGGAGGAGACAGACAGCAGGCAAACAAATGAGCAAACGGCAGATGGTAGTTAGCGTCCTACGCCAAGAGCCCAAACTGGGTGCTGTGATGAGCTCCTTCCTGGGCTGGGCTGGGCAGGGGAGGCCTCCCTCGGGAGACCTGTGAGCTGAGATCAGGACACAGAGTCGTCAGGCCCGGACCAACGAGCATTTGGGCAGAGGGACCAACTAGCATGAAAGCCCCAAAGCAGGAAGACGCCGTGTGTTCCAGGAGCCGCAGAAAGGCCGGTGCGCCTGCCGTTCCCAGCAGGGCGACAGGCTCTCTGGACCAAGGCTACCCCAGGCCTGGGGTACCAAGAGGAGGAGCTGGGGTTTCAGCCTAGGTTCGGGAAGGAAGGAGGCCTCGTCAGACTTGACGTTTCCCCAAGGTGGTCGTGCTCAAGCAATAGCTATTCATCGCAGAGGGGAAAATCGGAAGATGGTGGCGAAACCTAGCAGGCAGCCTCTAAACTAAGCGATCCAAATGAGGACGCCCAGCCCTGGACCCGGCAGACAACCCCGCCTCCTGACATGAGACGCTGAGAAGGCCCACATCGCCTCAGTGGGAGTTCTGTCAAGCCTGCAGAACCTGAGTCCAGCCACAGGAAACATCAGACAAAGTCAAAGGCAGGGACAGGCTACAAAATAACTGACTCATGCTCTTCAAAGTGTCTGCGTGCTGAAAGACAAAGATAGACTAAGAAACTCTGCCAGATTACAGGAGATTAAAGAGACACGACAGCTGAACACAAAGGACCATTCTGGAAGGATTCTGGGCCAGGAAAATATTGTTCTTCTTGGTTCTAAAGGACATTAGAGGGACATAGTGGGACAACAAAGGTTTGAATAAGATCTGTCCATCAGGTTGATATCCTGTTGTTAATAAACTGGACTGGGGTTATTTTAAAAGAGTCTGCTTGTTCCGTCTTTGCTTTTTTAGTGACTATATACTGAAAAATTCAGGGACAAATATTGGTATCCTGTCTGCAACTGAATCTCAAAGAGTCCGGGTGGGGGAAAGAGAAAAGCGCCTGTGGCATGCATGCCTGTGCACGCGGGCAGGCAGGTAGCCACAGCGCGCATTTGCACATTGGTAAAATGCTAACACTGGGGTGATCTGAGTGAAGTGGCTGCAGGCATTCTTGCCACTGTTTTGCCACTTTTCGAATGCAAAATTATTTCTAAACCAGAAGTTTGCGAAATAATAATTCAAAAGTTCGCTCTGGCTGCCAAGTGGAGTATGAACAGCAGGAGAAGCAGCCGGGCCAAGTTGAGTGCCCTGCCTACCAAGGCTTTCAGACCTGCTTCAGAAATCAGGACCTTGGGAAAGCCGCTCGGTTCCCCACTGTTCTACTAACGAGGGGCCCAGTCAGTTCCCGTCAAATGGCTCCCGCCTGCCTGTCCTTTGCAGCCACGCTGAAAAGCAATCAAACATGAAACCCAGGGAGGCTGGAGCGATGGCACCGGCACTCAGATGCTGAGGCCTGTCAGGGAAGTGAGGAACTGGGGCTGGCCCCTGCTGCCTGGTCACCTGCATCCCCGAGTGTCCCCCACCTCCTGTCACCCCCTTGGCTGGCACCAGCCTCTCAGGAAATAAGATCTCAGGGTCCCAGCTGGCAGTGGCCAAGACCCTTGTGACCCGAGCCCCCGGCAAGCCAGGACTCGGTTCTGCAAGAATAAAGAAACTGGCCTCCTCGGGGGCCTGCCCCTCCCGGCCTGCTGCGGGAGACACGTGGCGCAGCCAGCAAGGCTGTCTAAACAAGCAGGGGTTTAGCCACACACCAGGCGCCACACTCATTAAACAGGGGCCTGTCTCAGGGCTAATCTGCCAGGGCCGCCTGCAGACGCCCCGGCCCCGCAGGTGGACGGGTACACCCCTGTTCTGAGCACGTCTCGGGATGCCTGGTGGTCTCAGGATTCCCAACAAATGTGCCAGCAGCTGCCCGGGGACAGAAAAGCCACGTTCACCCGCCCTCCTTCACGGCGCACAGCGACGAACCGCGCTGCAGGGACAGAGAAGGGAGGCTCCCCCAGCCTGGGCTTAGTGGGCCTCCTTCTCTGGCTTCCCAGGTCACCATCTGACAGCCACGACCCACTTTGCTGGATTAGAAGCATTCATGACTTGCAGAAAAAGGATGCCCGAATGCAGACGTGCTGATGGATTGCTATCAGCGGGCCCCTAGAGAGCCTATGCCTTTATTCTTTCAGAGCCTTTCATGGAACCGGCTGAGGCGTGGTGACTCAGACGCTCCCCAATTGGGAGCAGCCAGGGCCGTGGGTTTGGGTGGTGATGTCGGCCTGTGTGTCAGCCAGGCCCTTGGCATCCCTCCAGCCGGGAGGCTGGGAGGCTGGAGGCTTGCAGGCTCATAAAAAGAAAGCGCTTGTTCCTCTGCCAGACAAGAACACGCCAGGTTCGGTGGGGAGAGGAGGGTGCTGCTGGGGCCGGCCGTTCACGCCCAAGACAGTGTCACCCTGCAGATGTGGAGGCTGGTGAAGGTCTGCCATCCCTTCAGGGCAGGCGAAAGCCATGTCACAGAAGGACAGCGCTGTTGACCCACTTGCTGGTAACCCAATTGCAGGTGAGGAAACTGGGATGTTGGGAGATGGGACAATTTTGCCTGAGGCACCCCCCCCAGCATCCGTACCCCACTTCCTTGTGGTGACCAGTCTCCGGGAAACTTGGGGATGTAAAGCAAGGATAACCCACCCTCCCCTCAGGCTTGAGAGCTCTGCCTTCGCCCAGGTTGTGGCAAGCCTGCGATGTTCCTGGTTCTTTTGGTGTGTTTTTTTTTTTTTTTCCTAAACCTCTTGAATTGCAAGGGTATGGCATCAGGCAGGGTTTCTCGAACTATCTACGCATGTAGTCTTGTTTGTGTTTGTTTTTCTTGCTCATTAATTCCAATCCATTACGAGATTTTCATAAAATAGAATCAAACCAACGTGTGAGCAAAAAATGAAATGAGAAGGAAAGAGGGTCTAAAATCCAAACCCAAACTTTTATGGTGCGATTGAACAGGCAGGAATAAACTCTGCCAAGCTGCTATGAAAGTTGCGAAATACTTGCTCACAGACTGTGCGGTGCTCACCCCGGCAGGAGCCACTTACGGACAGGCACGACTGTGGCAAGGGCTTTGAGGAATGGGGGTGCAAAGTCCACACCCCTGACTGGCTGCGTGGTCTCCCCCTCGAGCCACCACTTGCCTCTGTGCGCAGCCTGCTCACACATCAGCTCACACTCCCGTCAGAGGAGCAGAGGAGGATGCGGCGCGTTCTCCTCAGCTACAGCTGAGCCGCATTCTGTCTCGTGGAGCAGACAGGGAGGGGCGACGGGATTTTAGCTGTAAGGAGTCTGCAGAGTGCAGCTGTGTGAAGGTCCTATTAGGCAAGTGCCAAGGCTATCTCAGCTTTCCGCCCCACCGCCCCTCTCTTCTACAGGGTGCTGTTTGCGTGCATGACGGCGAGGGTCGGGGTGGCTGAATGAACTCATGCCAGCGCTTCTCACACTTTGCGGTGCACACCTATCTCCTCAGGAGACCGCTAAAGGGCGATTGCTGATTCAGCCGGTCTGAGATCCCCCCCCAGGCTCCCAGGTAATACCAAGGCCACTGGTCCCAAGACCACACTTGCAATAGCTTATGAAGATCTCTGGAACTTCCTACAGGGAGAAGAATCAGGTCCAAGGGCACTGCCCAGGAGACTGCTCCTGGAAGCTTCCAGGGCTCTGCAGTGCAGGGGCTGGTCCTGGCAGCCCCTGGAATGGGGATTGCTGAGATGTGGACAGATGAGCCTCCCACCCCGATTGAAGTCTGAGCCTGGGCAACCTCTGGTCTCTCTTTGGGCACAATCAGAGTCCCCGCACCCCAGCCTGTTCGGCCCGCTCTCAACTCTCACTGTGGTCATGGAAACTTGAGGATTCTGCGATGTCCACCATATGGACCCCAGCCTAGGCCCACCTGTCAGAATGACTGCCCTCCACTGAAAGTACTACTGGGTACCCCAGGGTTCCGGGGGGCAGCTCTTTTACTGCCCCACACCATGGGCTGTTTCCCTTAACATGGAGACCACCAAACAATGTGAGGTACAGCCCATAAAGACTGTCCCCCCCAGGATGCTGAGTAGAACATGCAAACGTGCTGCTGTCCAAGGCATGCCCCCTGCTTCCTGAACATACTTCCCTGCAGCCAGACCTCAGAGTGGGACCAACATCCACCTTCGAACTGCTTCCCCCAGGGATCCTGGCATGGTCTTCCCACCATGCTCCTAAAGCAGAAGCAACAGTCTCCCCTCTCCCATTTCTCTTCCTTCCTGGTTGGAACTTCCCTCTGACACAAAGGGATGCAGGAAATCCTCTTCTCTCTGGACAATGCCTGGCTTCCACCCAGTTTCCTCCCTGTGGATTCGAGCCGTCTAATTTGACCAGAGCTAAGCTTGGCATCCTTGGTGAGTAGTAGCAACTGTTCCCTGGTGCTCAGGAAACCCAAGGCCCCTGGGAATTCACATGAGAATCTGCCCCCCAATGATGCACGTTTCCTGGGGAATGAAGGCATCATGCTCTCTAGTCCTTAATACCTACAAAAGGGCCACTCTCGCAGCACCTTGAAAATGGAGCATACTTCCTCGGGAGGCCTGTGATTGGGGCCTTCATGACATCACCACCCCACAGGTAATTAGTGAGCACTTTCTGGATGCCGGGTACCTGTGGGGAACTAAGGAGACAGGTGAGCCAGGCAGTCAAGCTCCTGCTTTCAAAGAGCTCACAAGCTTAGGGTGAAGATATCCTCATCTCCAATGATAGGAACAAGACAGGGTACCCAGGACCCCCTTTAAGGATCTGCCTCATGCCCTCACCCCTCCACTTCAATCCCTTCAGCATCTACCTTAGCTGCTACGAGCCAGCTGGTCGCCCAAAAATGAATGGCTTCTTGGAAAACACCTGTGGCCAGTCTGATGGGCCACTGAGCTCCAGAGCTCCTCCCTGCGGGCTTGACTGAGGTTGTCGTGGGTCCGCATCACAGCTCGGTTCTGCCCTCTGCCCACTCCTGATTGCTTCATCTCCCTCCATTGCTGGCGGATCCTAAGGACCCTCCTTAATATACATCCTGCATGCTAACCACCAGGTCAGAGTCCGTTTCGCAGAGAATCCAAGCCTCACCACCTTGGTACCTGGAGATGGGAGAATGGGCAAGCCACCAGCAGTTCCTCCCTGCCCCCACTCTAAGAAAGAGTGCAGCCACAGGTGACGCCCAGGATAGCCCTGTCGCCTCCATCATGGCTGGAGCAGAAGAAACAGCTGCCCCTCCAGGGAGGCAGGCCTGTGCTCCCCCTACTTCTCCTGGGAGGAAAACCATGGCAATGGCATCTGCTAAGCCAGAGCCCCGGGTGAGCCAGACAGAACTGTGGAGAGGCAGGAATGGGGGTGGGGGCGGCAGACCCACAAGCCACAGTGTAGAGAGCAGAAATTACACCCCTCTCTGGGCCTGGATCCTCACCAGTCAGATATGGATCAGGTGGTCTCTCGGGCCTTCTGGCTCTGACGTTCTGTCCTCCTGCTAACCTGTGTTGTGGCCCTGGGTCTCACGGACATGGTGGAGAGAGCTGAGAAAGTAGAGCAGAATGCAGCAGAGATTACCATTTCCTGCTCAGGCAGATGGGGGGGGGTTGGCAATTACAAGTTGAGTTGCCCCCGCCCCAAGAAAGACATACATTGAAACCCTAACCCCCAGTACATGGGCAGGTACCTACCTCGGAATATGACTGTCTTTAGAGATAAGGTCTTTACAGAGGTGATTCAGGTAAAACACAGCCTATAGGAGGGTCCAATTCCAACAGAATTGGTATCTTTACAGGAAATGATTGGAACAGGGAAGCGCATGAAGGGAAGAAGAGCATGTGAGATCACAGGGAGGAGATGGCCGCACACCACGGAGAGAGGCCTTAAAGGAAAGCAGCCCTGCCAATACCTTCATCTCGTACTTCCACCATCAAGAACTATGAGATAATACGTTCTGTTGCTCGAGGCACCCAGCCTGGGGCCCTTGTTGTGACAGCCTGAGCTGACTAATTCACTGGTCAACTAAGTGTGTAGACAATCCCAAAACCAGTGCTTCGAGGATTTCCTCCACATGGGAAAACCTAGGCACCGCTGGGGGCATCCTGGTTGAGCATCCTTGGCTGCTGTATTTGGACTCCAGGCCAGGCAAGGCCTGAGTTCCCATTACCACATACAGGACTCTGGGCGAGGATGGAAGCTGAGAGCTGTCGGCTGGGGTCTCAAACATGTGGCTGACCATTTCACACCGTATATACTGGGCCTGAGTGTTCCACACCCCAAAGGGGGGGAGAACAAAATATCTATCTTGAGAGACTGTGGGACGCCACTGCTGTCTGGGTTTCCATTTCCTTACCTCTGAGGAGGCTTTCCCAGTTCCAGTATACATATGATTCGTCACTCACTGTGGAATATAATCAGAGATATAACAAGCTGTCCACACAGCCCACAGACTCAAGGAGTGTCTATTACACTGCCACGACCTTCTTGCCCACTGAAGGTACCCATGTGTCTCAGGATGAAACCCCAGGATCATTCCCAATACTCTAAGAGCCAACTCTACTTAGAAAAGGCCTTTGTCTGAACAGTTTCTCTCCAGGTTTGGCTGGAAATGGTCACAGACGGTCAGGGGGCTTGGAGAGCAAAGCAGGACTGCTTTTGTGAGGAAAGCCCGGGGAACAGGGCTGGCCCACTCCCAGGCAGTAAAGGGACAGGATTACCCTCCCCTTCCTGGGTTCAAGCCAGGGCACCCACTGTGGCTGGGGGAGTTCTGGGCCTAGGCAGACCCCAGAAAACAGCCCGCAGCCCTCCAGTCAGCTGCCGTGTGTTTGTTTTCACAGCTGCTCCTCCCGCTCGGCTGTTCTAGGGAGCAAAGGAATCCGTCTGAGAAAAAGAATGTGGCCAAGAGTCGGGAGGCGGCCCTGGGCAGCCCAGGCTACCTCAGCAGCTACAGAGCTCGCCAAAACCAGTCAGACAGTCGGGAGAGTCACCCAAAGGCCTAGAGGCCAAGGTCACTCAGAGACACCTTTCATACACCCTCCAGACAACCCACCCTTCCACAGGCCAGGGCTTCGCCCAGAGTCCTCAAGACAAGTGCCAGACTGGCAACCTGAGAGCCCAAAACAGGGACCCACCTTCCTGAGGTATTTTATCTGTTTTTCATTTATGGACAAGCCCCCTACACACACATACACATTCTAAGAAGGGGGTCAGTCAGCTGTGTGGATGAGAAAACAGTATGATAATGAGCAAACCCATAGACAGGTCTGCAGGAGGCTGGAGATGAAGAAAGCAGAAAGGTGATAAGACGTACCCCAGTCCTGAGATCAGATTGGGGTAGCCCAGGCAAAGCAGGCCATCTGCTATCCTGGAGGTCCAGCCACAGCCCTCAGACCTACCATGCTTGTTCTGGAACATTCTGGGCAGCCATGAGGAGCTCAGGCAGGCCCAGCCTAAAGTTAACTCTGATTTGGATGACTTGACTATCGGACCATCTGGGACCCCAAAACTGGGACTCTGTTCCTCCAGGTACTTTTTGATACCCACTTCCACCCATACCCACTTCCACCCATACCAACACCTTGAACTGACCAGGAAGTTGTTCAGAGGGTATTGGGACTGGGTGCAAGAGAGAGGTAGTTTACAGTTAAATTTTTCAGACTACAGTAGGCTCCCATTTTTAAGTGGCAGATTTGGTTTGGAAAATTCCCCACTGTTATTTGCAATCTGGCCTGTGTTGAATCCCTCAGCTGTGTAGGAGTAAATATATATAATAACTAATCCTCCCGCTAAATCTTCACAGATTAATCATCTAAATGTAACTGAGGCCCTCCCCTGAGTCTGCCTGTTCACCTTAGAAGGGCTCTAGGAGATCAAGGGACATGCCAAAGGTCATATAGCAAGAGTAGCCAAAGGAATAAGTCTCAAGCTAGGCTTTTGCAGAAGCAATCCCTGAGACAAGGATTTACAGCCAAGGGGTTTAGGAGTGGGGAAGTGAGGTGGGGGAAGGAAGCAGCCAGTAAAAAGGGTATTTTTGAGCAAGTCGTCAGAGTAAGAGACTGGGAACCAGCCTCACAGGGTCACTGAGAGTTCCTGTAAAAGACACCTCAGCATTACCCCATATGAGAAGTGGGAAAACTGAGATGTTTATCCTCTAGTCCCCACCCATCACTACCCAGGAGATGTTCTCAGAGTCACTACCAAAAAATCCTCAAGTGAGGGGTTTTCATGTCCTCAGAGAATGTTCTGGAATAGTGAGTGACAAAAGAATTTGGGAGGGCCACTGGGAGCATCTGCTGCAGAGGTTGACCACAGTCCTATATGAATACAGAATCTTAGTGGGTTCCCTCTCCCAGCTACCCCACACCTGGCACCTGGAATCTCCCAGCTCCCACCTCCATTCGTCTGTGACAACGTGAGGCCAGTGTATCACACTTGAATAGGGTTTGGCTTCTGTGCTGGTTTTGGAATGCAGACTCCTTGACAACCCTCGATGCCACTCAGAGCAGGTAGGAAAGGTCTTCTGACCCTTCTGAGAGGGTCCCATACCTTAGAAGTGAATCTATTTCCCTGGTTCAATTCCCCAAATTTACCACAATATGACCTCAGGAAGAGGATCCATTGAATGCCTCATGAGTATAAGATGAGGCTGTTAATACCTGCCTCAGCTATCAAAAGCTTGCTCTAAAAGTCAAAAGTAATAGGGTGGTCTTCCTGCGTAGGTACCTGCTCCAGAGCAGAGGTAATCAATCATATTTGGTTTTTTGACATAAAATTCACTTAACATAAAGGTCACCATTGGAAGTATTTTTAAATGTACATACAACTTGGTATCAAGAATATTTACAATGTTGTGCTACCATCACCATAATCTAATTCTGGAACATTATATCACCCCAAAAGGAACCATGTACCCACAAGGCAGTCACTTCTTATTCCCCACTCACCCTAGTCCCTGGCAACCATTAATCTACTTTCTGTCCCTATAGATCTGTTGACAAAGTACATTTCACATAAATGGAATCCTACAATATGTGACCTTTTGTATCTGGCTGCTTTCACTCAGCTCAGAGTCCTCAAGATTTGACCATGTGGTTGCACAAATCTATACTTAGTTCCTTTTCACAGTGGGAGACTATTCCATTATGTGCACAGAGTACAATTTGTGCATTCAACAGTTGATGGACACCAGGTTGTCTCCAACTTTTGACTATTATGAATAATGCTGCTATGGACTTTCATGTACCAGTTTTATATGGCTATGTTTTTAGTTCCCTTTGGATATTTGGCTAAGACTAAAATTGCTGGTCCCATGGTAACTATGTGTGACTATAAGAGGAACTGTCAAGCTCTTCCAGAGCAGCTCTACCATTTGCATTCTCACAATGTGAGGTGGTTCCCACTACTCCATAGCCTCACCAACACTTGCTATTTTCCTTCTTTAAAAAAAAAGAAAACCATCCTGCAGGTATGAAGTGACATCTCCTTGTGGTTTTAATTTGCATCTTCCTAATGATTAATGATGGTGTGCATCTTTTCATGCACATGTAGACTCTCTCTCTTTTTTTAATGACCTCAATCACTCCCAGCAATAACTACCCTGGGATTAGACCATTGCACAAGAGAGGACTGAGACCAAGAGGGTAAGGGGTTCCCTGGCCTCCATCTCCTTGATCCAGATGTCAGGGCTACTAGATAATTTCTGGAGCCTGAGGATAGCACAGGGGTTAGAAGCGATGGCTTCTGTTGGCAGTCCACAGACAGAAGAGGAGGAGCGTATCACTGCAGCTGATTGATGTACTTTTTTCTTTCTTTTGGATAAATTCCCAGGATTAAGATCACCAGGACAAAGAGGACAGAAGATATGGACGCTGCACCTTCTTAGACCAGCACAAGCTACGTGCCTGTGGGGCGTAGTTGCTATGACCTCTCAAGCATTGGCTATCATCACCATGTTTTCAATTGGGGGGGGGTAACCTAGAATTATTTTATATTTTATATTATGTTCATATAATATAGATATGTAAATTCAAGTTGAATATTATATTTTCCTTTTTTAGTTATCTGTGTATTTTGATCATTATTAACACTTTTTATCAATACAGATGAGCTCTTTCATAAAATAACTAGACCAGCCATAATTTTCGTCCTCCATCTGTTTTTTCTTTTTAATTTGATTGGAATGTGGTTTGATTTTTCTGTCTCTGTGTTAAGCATTTGCTATTATTTACACAATTAACCTTTTTTTTTTCCACTTTCTGATTCCTGATCACATCCAAACATAAAAAGTCCTACAGGGGGCAGAGAGGGAAAAGTTCTGGCTCCTAAGAAATCACAAATCCTTATGATAGGTTAGATGATGTTGGTTTCTTCCCGTACTCAAAATCTTTCCAGGAAGCAGGGTCATTGAATATCAAATGGGCACTGAACCTAGACTGCTGTTTGAATCTCAATTCTGTGGTGTGAGCACGTTACTTAATTCTCTGTGCCTCAGTTTCCTCATCTATCAAATGGGGACAAGATGGCTACCCACTTCATTGGGTTGTTGAGAAAATTAAATAGTGCCCTGAATATTATTTGAATCTAAATAAATATATCCTGTGAAAAGCGAAGTAGAAGCACGAGGTGGGTGTCCTCTCAGGTTCTATCCAGAGTGCCACAATCAGGCCCAGATCTGGCTCAGCCTGCTGGGCTCTGGAGCTTCTTTGGCAGCTTTCCCTCTCCTACCTTCCATATGGTTTCAGGTGAGGTTGACAAACCACCTGGGCTGTTAAACTGAGATCTTAAAGTAAGTTCACTCCATCTTCCAGCTGACCTGTCCACAGCCATCTTTGATGTCTCCATTCCTAGTCCCTGAGGAGGGGAGGGTCTGGGCATGGAGGGGTTGGAAATGGCCCTGCCTGTTTTGTCATTTGGTCCCCAGTTCCCCAGTCATCTCCCTCCCCTCAAGGCCACTCAGACCCAGGAATTTTAATTAACCTGGAATTAAAAACCTTTTTAAACAAGGGTTGCTGGAGAAAGACCTGAGGGAAGATTCAAATGCCTGTGAATTTCAGGTGGGAGTCAAGTCCCCAGAAAGCCAGTCAATGGGGAGTGATGGCATGGCCTCAGTCAGGAAAGGCCTGGAAAGAAATAAGGGTCAGTGCTGAGCCTCTAGAGTCTCTGAGCTAGGGAAAGAATGATCCCCATGTGCCCCAAGTCCCTTAGCTTCAAATGAAGTCTTCATTCTTAACTCACCCCCACCACCCACAAACATCCTGCAGTAGAGTGACTAATAATAATAATAACAATAGTTGGCCTTGGCTTTGCAAACAGTTCTCTGTTTTGGCCATTCCTCTTACGAAGCACAGGGGGGCAAACATACTACCCCACTTCACAGAGGGGGCAACTAAAGCCCAGAAAGGTAAACAGACAGACCTGACACATCAGGTCTCAATCCAAGGGGGTTAAATCTCCGTATACAACAGTGGTTCTCCTTCCTTAGCACACCAGAATCCCCTTGGAGGGGCGCCCCAGGAGCCAACTGTGCCCCCAGAGTTTCTGATTTAGTGGGTCTTTCCTTAAGCAAAGAATTGGTTTTTCTCCCCACCCCCTCCCCACCCCTTGACATCTTTTTTGAGGTATTATTGACAAATTAAAATTTGCATATACTTCAGGTATCTGACTCGATGTTTTCATCTGCAGACCTATGGTGAAATACTTGCTACAATTATCCAAAGGGAATAAAATCACTACCTCAAGAATTCACTTTTCTAACAAGCTTCTAGGGGATGGGGGTGCTCTGGGACTGGGGTCCATACTTAGAGAACCTAAAGTCTGGCCTAAAACTTTTGTCATTACCTGGCGTCTCCTGCCTATGTTAATGAAGATGTGCTTCCGGCAACCATGGATGGACAAATTTGGGTGTTTTCCAGACAATCTGTGAATGGCAGCGTCTCTGGAACATAAGGCAGGGGCAGCGGCATCCAGCTGCAGGCTGTTTCACACAGAAGGGAAGGGGCTTGGGTGAGAGAGGTTGGGTGTCCGGCTGCTACGGCAGGGGCTTGAGCACAGGGAGTCCGTTTAGAATTCCTTCCGGGAAGTCCACGTGAGAGGGAAGGAGGAAGGTGAAATGACTGCTTATATACAGAGCCATCAAGGTCTCGGCTGTGTTCAAACCCAATCATTACTTCCAGGCAGTAATGCATTTTAGGCAATGTCTGCGAAGCTCAGCAACGCCGAGTCTCGAGCGGTGGCCAGAGAAATGGCGAGTCGTCGGATATTGAGCGAGTGATAATGGAATCCAGGAGGTGGAAATTACAAGTCGAAACGTAAAATCGATGCCCTGACTGTGAAATGACTGAATGCCTGGTGAGGAACTGTGTAGCCAGCCCCCACCCCCACCGCGCTCCTACCCACCTCTCAGAGGCTCACCGGTTCAGAAGTTCCTTGAGGGCAGGGACCATATTTTAATCACGGGTAATCGTATCAGGTCAGGGCTGAAAGAGCCTGAGAGAGCTCCCAGCCCAGGAATGGCAAATCAGTTTCATTTTGGTGCCAGCTACAATCGGATAGCAATGCCTGCCTGAAGCCTGGGGCTGGGGAGTGCTCTGCCCGGGCTGCGATCAATTAGCCTGCTTACCAGGGGCAGGGGGCAGGGAGGGAGCTTGGCTCCATTAGCCAAGCCCGATGGGGTCCTACCTGTCCCTGCAACAGATGAGGAAAGAACTGCCCTGCTGCCTTGCCTGTGTCCCCAGACACACCCCAGTCCATTCCTGTTGCGTGGCAGACATTTCTCACCTGGCCAAGGGGTCTGTGCATAACATTCAAGAGTCCAGGAACTTGGATGAGGAAAAAATACCATCTTCAGTTGTACTAACCTCTAACAGCCTTTGAGCACTTCCTTCGATTATGAAAATGTAGGCGACAAACCATAGAAGCGGCAGCAGCGGCTGTGACTGTCACCAGTGGAAACCACAGCTATCTTTACAGCAGATCAGAGCTGCTACGAATATCTCCAAAGATCGCTGACTCTCCTCCCCAGGATGAAATGATAGCAGTTATTAGATCTGCCACTAAATCTTGTTGTGGAATGCATTAATGAAAAAGCACATATATCACTACATCCCAAAGTTGGTTTTTTTAATATTTGGATAACTGCAGCTCAATATCATTGGTTTCATCTGTAATCCTATTTTATGCATTTCAATATGTTTTTCTGAGAAGGGGTCCGTGGGCTTCACCAGATGACAAAGGGGTGCATGGGTCCAAAAAGAAGTTAAGAAACCCCCGTCAAGGCTTGCTGAAGACCACTGCTTGCCTGCCAGGTTCTGGCCCGGACTTCAGTCACAGGAGCGGATGTGGGCAACACACCGCCGTCTTTGGTACCTTGTATTCTTTGCTGTGACTTGGCAGCCACTGGCAGCTGAGACAGTGCGAATTGGCTGCGCTCCACTCTGGGGAGACAGCTGACCTCGGGGGCTCCCTGGGCTCAGATGCCCAGACGGTGACAGCTCTGGCCAGGTGCCAGGCCTCCCCGGGCTGGTCCTCCGTGGCGATGGGCAGTCTAGATCACAGACATGGCAGCTCGATGTGGGGTTACAGTTGGTCTTCTTCCTCCGATGGCGACCTGCCCCTTCCACGTTGTGCACAGTGGGAGCCTGCAAGGCAGGCATCCGTGACTATCTCACTGTTTCTCAGCCTCTGGGCAGGGAAGAAAGACAACCTGCAGATTTCAATCATGGAGTCACTCACCTCGAGGTTCTCATTTCGTTTTCAAAAGGCATCTCTCCTTACTTTAGGCATGCAGATGCTGAATTCCAGGCTGTTTAGCCCTGGGAGGCACATCAAAAAATGGTCTGTTCCACACATCCCCCTCTCCACTTTGCAAACCAGGACACAGGCTGGGTAAGGGAGCATGACCTGCCCGGATGTCACAGACCTGGAACCACGAGGCCATCTTTCCCCCAGCACTGCACAGCCTCATAAATAATGTAGGATGTTAGCACTGTAACTATCTGTCGCAGGTCAGTGGAAAAAAAAAAAACTGCAAATTCATCCCTATTCAAAATCCATTTGATCAAGAGAAAGAGAGAAAGGGGTGGTGGAGAGGATCAAGACCGCTGCCACCCCCACCTCTGAGTTCTCTGTTCACATGTTATTCTCCATAACTAACACAACCACAGAAGGTTTGTGATGGAACTCTTGTTTTATTTTTCATTTTCATAGGCTCCTTAGAGAATTCTGCAAGTCTGGGTAAAGACTTGGGATCTCTCATTTTCCATCAGCATCATAGAATATGTCCCCAGGTTGCTTCCAGTGGGAAGCTACCCCTTTGCGCAAGGAATCTTCTCCATTCCCTTTCATGTCAACAGCCATGACTGAGGTCTTTGTTAGTTCTTTGTTACAGGCAAGGAGCTGTAGCAAATATCCCCCAAATGTCCATGACTTACTGGAATCTGTAAAAGGCTCATTTCTCACACACAGTCTTCTCCATGGTGATTCAGTAACCCAGGTTTCCACCAATAGCACCACCAATTTCAATAGGTGTCTTCAAAGGTCAAAGTAGAATAGGAAGAGAAAATGGGAGTTTCTGAGTGGGAGATTTTTATGGTTGAGGCACATTGCTTCACTTACTTTCTATAGGCTAGAATTCAGTCACATGGTCTCTACCTAACTTCAAGGAAGGCTGGGAAATGTAGTGTGACTGTGGATGCAGGGAGATGAGGAGATGATTAGAACAGGAACAGACCGTTCATTGGCACAGCCCCCATCTTTAATGTTATACTATTATCTTTGCAAAAGTTCTTTTGACTGTACATGACAAACTAGTTTACGTGGGGGGGGGGATGTTGGATGGCAATAACCAGAAGGAAGCTGGGTATCTTACAGAATCAAAAGGAAAGTTAAGCAAAGATATCCAGAAAGAGTTGGATAAGAAAGTGGAGACCATCAATAGTTTCCCATTCTAGCCAGGCACGGTGGGCTCATGCCTGTAAGCTTCAGTCTATAAAGCAGCTGGGGCTAGGGATCATGGTTTGAGTCCTGCTCAGGGCAACACAACACAGCAAGACCTAGTCCCAAAAAATAGCTGGTTGTGGTGGCACATGCCTGTAATCCCAGCTACCTGGGAAGCTGAGGTTGGGGATTGCTTGAGCCCGTGGTACCATGGGCAACGGGAGCCTGTGGTTCCACAGGCAAAAATAGCAAGACCTAGTTTCAAAAAAAAAAAAATAGTTTCCCATTCCATGGAAACCCCCCCCCCCAAGTCTTCACCTTTTTTCTTATCTAGTCATTCCAAAAAATATTATTGAGCACCTACTAGATGCCAGGGTCAGCTAGTTTTTCCACAGTGAGGCTAACAGTAATGCCAGCTCTCACGGAGTTAACTTTATATTCAATTCTCTGTAAACCGTTTGTCCTCTTCCTTGTACTCATGTCCCTGGGGACCACTGTGGTGTCTGTACAGGGTGGAATGGTAATAGCACTCCAACCCTCCTCTTACAGGACTATAGAGGGACCATGTGAGCTCATGATGCTCTCAGCTGCTATTTCTGCCCCTTTTCCCACCTAGTCTCCTCTATCATCTACTACAAGATGTTTGGACAACTGATTTGTTCGGTCACTTGGGCAAGGACTATTCACTAGGGAGTCCCTGCTTTATAATTTAGAACAAGTGTCATAACTTGGGTTCCTTCAAAAGCAGAGATGGAAGCAAGGGTTTGGGTGTCTGTTGTTTATTGGGGTGGTGGGCCCAAGAAGCATCAGTAGGGAAATGAAGGTAAGAGATGGCAAGAGAAGGAAAGTCAATACAGAGTGAGTGTGTGAAGTGGCTGCCACTGTGGGCTACCAGAGCTCCATCCCACTGTGCACCTCTGAGAACGTGTGCATGGGGTACACCTCTGGACGGGCCCACCGATGGGCAAAGAGGCTCGGAACCATACATCAATTCCTGGATGGTCACTGGCTCAGGATATTAACTCCTCCATGGCAGGCAGCCAATGTCAGAAGCCCTCAAGCAAGACTTGGGAAGCCACAGCAGAACACTACCAGCCACCATAGCACCAGGGTCAGCACTCAGTTCATGTTCCTCAAAGTGTGGTCCAGGACCCCATGCTTAGAATCATCAGTGCAACCGGGGGCCAGTGACACAATGGATAACGCGTCTGCCTATGGATCAGAATCATCAACATGACTTGCTATGCTTTCTGCCAGTCCCACAAGTCCTTCAGCTTCTGAGGCACTGAGGAGGGATTATAATGGGCTCTTTTTACACACCATTTAGGGTAGTTGTGCCCAATAACGGTGGTAACCAACTACTCCAGAAAATGACCCCAGTTCCTCACCAGAGTCCAAAAGTAAGGATATTACTTTTTAAAGTTTTTAATTCTGAGGTAATTGTGGAGGCAGCTTTCTCCATACACTAACATCTTGCAACCTATTCAATGAGTCCAAGCCAGCAGATACTGATTTAGTTATGCTAGGAGCACAAGGTCTTGGCTATCCAGGCTCCTCTCCCTTTTTATGTCTGCGGGATCTGGGATGATAGCTTTTGCTCCATTCCTGCTATCTGCAAATGTGTGTCTCCTTTCTCTTGTTCTTTGGCAGCTTTGATGGAGATTTAAGAACGTTACTTTTTGACCCTGATACCTCTGCTCAAAATTTGGGGCCTAGAAATGGCCCAACTTTTTCTGGTTTCTACTTGCTCCTTTTCTGGAACCCATCACCTCCTGTCGTCCAACTTCTACCTGCAAAATGACCGGACACCTGATTTGTGCCATCACTTGTGAGAGAGGGACAGTTAGGTCAGCTAAAAGTAGGATTTGGCAAGATTGCACAGGGGAGAGATTATGAGATTTCAGTTGCTTCTTGTGTTTCAACTTCCTTTCTGATCTGGGAGGGAAAGGAGCCAGCCCACGTGGGCACTCGGAAAACCAGCAGAGATAAGAGCTTCTTGACAGTTCTGGCTAGCGGGCCCCTCACTCACCGGCTTCAAAGACAAACACTTTCCGTTTGTCGATTTGTTTTAGGCCTTGCCGAATCTGCAACTCTGTGGCCTTGACTCTAAAAATAAATCTCCTGCCATAATGACAAGGTTGATGCAAAGAGGAAGGCGTGCAGAGAAGGAAAGACGGAGGGAGGCAAATGCAAGAGCAGGCGAGAGAAACCGAATACCCAAACAGGAAGAAGGGATGTGGGGAAATTGCTGCGTGCTTCCTCCCAACCACGGCCCAGCCACTGTGAGTGAGCGCTCCGGGCACACTCCCCTAGCCTATGCTTCATTAGAAGAGACCGAGGAGGTGGAAACCGTCCCATCTAGGATTCACCCTCCAGGACCCTGCGGCTATCTGCGGGCCACACACCGGCACCACTGGCACTACGTGGAAACCATTCAAAATGTCAACCTCCCACCTCACCCCAGCCTGGCTGCATAGACCTTTTAACCAGCTCCAGGGCGATGGGTCTGGACCTTAGCGTTTGGGAGGCAAGGCAGTGGCCCTGGTGTTTCACCACATGCAACACAGATGAAGGAAACAAACTCTTAATTCTCCCTTCCCACAAACCAGAGGTGAGCCCCTCTCTCGTTGAGCACCCAGCTAGGTTCCTTAAGACCACCGCACACTTTATTAGAATGCAGCAGTTCCCCACCCCCCCGTGGATTATTAGTAATCTCTTTGTCCCCATCCTCTGATCACCCAAATAAGGATGCAGGACGCAGGACACAGATTCATTGCAGACCTAGTTACTCCCAGAAATCTCGCTGGGTGGCTCATTTCACTGCCTTCCCTCCAACCTTCATCGCTTTGTTTCTCCTTCAGCAAATGCTCTGAAAGGTTTCCCTGTCTTCCTGTTTCTACGAAACTCTATTTCATAATCTCTGTGCAAGATTTGTATCCCTGCTTACACCCCCTTCATCGTCCCCTCCCCTGAGTCTCCCTGAAGTATCTTAACACTCTTTACTGCCCCCATAAGACACCATCCTCTCCTTCCAACCTCGGTGGTCGCCAGCTCAGTTATTTAGCGTGGACGCGAGTGGCCCGCTCCTGCCTGGGCAGGGCAGGTAAGCTCTCAGTCCATTGTTTAGATGCTGAGCAGGTGACAAACAGTTATGGTTGCTCCTTGCTGGAATTCTAAATAGTGCCTGTCACTCTTCATTGACTATAAAATGTACAAATGTGAATGATAAGAAAGAACATAACTGTGCCCCATCTTATCAAATTTATTTTAGCTGTGCTTTAAAATCAATTTAATTTGTAAATTATTCATGGCATGTAGCAACTATTACAGACTTGCAGCACCAAAACCCACGCTTTAAAGATTGTACTAACTTTTTCGAGACATTTCGTGAATGCTTTTTATCATTTTTGTATTACGGAGGTAATGCATATCTATTTTAGAAAATGTGGATACTACAGATAAGCAAAAATAATTATTTTATTATCACCTCTAATCCCATGACCAAGAAATAATCATTGTTAACATTTCAGTATATATCCTTTCAGTCTTTTTTCATTCTACACACACACACATATATATGCACACACAAAGTTATGTGTGTGCATATATATGTGTGTCTGCATATATATGTGTGTGCATATATATGTGTGTCTGCATATATATGTGTGTGCATATATATATATATATATATGCACATATCTTCTTTTTAGGATCATTTTATATATGTTAGCTTGTCCCAAAAAAAGACACTACTGTGTTTTAGAGCTAGTTCATACCAGCTCTCCAGAGCCATTTTCCAATTCTGCATCCAGTGACATCAAGTTGATGGTTCGAAATCAGCCATGGTCATAAATGCTACCATTTGGGGTGATTTTCCCCCAATTTGTTAATCATTTATGGTGTGCCCACTGGGTATGGATATGCCCAGGGCCAACTTCATGGGCATGCAATCTATCAGTCATATGAGGGTCCCAGATCAGAATGATCCCCTTCTTGGTTGCCATTTTGACACATTTAACTTTGCTGGAGCTTGAACTTTGTAAGTCAAATCTGAAGACACCACAGAGCATGGGCCTCGGTAGTGGCATGATGTAGAGTATGTGTGTTCACCGTTACTTCTTGCCCCACTAGAACTGCCATTCATGATGTCCCATGAGCACAGGGACTGTGAACCCACAGTCCTCGAGGTTCAGAGAGACTCAAAACAAATGCAAGGTAAGTGTGTGATGCCTAGGACTAAGGGAAAAAGCTGCCCTAGGAGACTATGCTTTCCATCTCAAACTGTACTTTCTCCAAATGCAGAAAGAAATCAGTGGCATTTGAAGTAACACAAACATCCAGCGAATCCTATCATATTCTTTCTTGTTATGTCCCTGCACTAGCCAACCAAATACACTATACTGTACTAGACGGGGAAAGATGGCCGTCCAGAGTTCCTTTCCTTACGGCCCTCCTTTGCTCACTGGCATGTAGAAGGCAAAGTGTGGGCAAGATGTGCACAGATCAAGAAGTCAAATAAAACAGGCCACTTACTTTTGTGCAGACTTTCTACTCTCCCGGTAATGAACAAAATAAACATGCATGTACAAGCTACAAATGATGTCATTTTGCCATTTTTTATAAAAGCTAAATGTTCTTTTATTGGCATTTAAAACTGACGTTGCACAACATGTAGATGAATGGTAAATTTATGTTAATAATTTAAATTTCTAATTTTTCTTTACTTAGAACCACATTAAATCGCAAATTTAAAACACCTTGACGAGTTAGGCAAGAGAAACTATGGGTAACAGGGGAAAGCTTTATATTTTAGTACCTTTAACTGCACTTTTTTTCCTGGCTTGTTGAACCAGGGGCCTTGCCTTTATGTTTTGCCCTGGGACCTGAAAATTGTGGTACCAGCCCTGTCCCTACCATTCTGCACTGAGGGTGGAGTTTATTCTTCCACCTCTTGCTCTAGTGTCCTCTGAGACTGCTTTGACTAATAGGATTCCAAGCAGTCAGCTTTCTCGGTTGCACACTTCATCTTTGAGAGCACCAGAGGATTCCACTTCCTTCCTGTTGAAGACCTGAGCCACCATGAAGAAAGTCCAGGCTAACGTGCTAGAGAAAAGCTATGCAGAGGAGCCCTGGGCATCATATGGGAGTAAAGCCAGCTTGCAGGCCCATCCCAGTCAAGCCTTCAAGTGACTCCAGTCCAACTGTCTTTTAACAATAACCACATGAGACCCCAGGCAACAACCAACTGATTTCCGTCAACCCACAGAATCAAGAGAGATAATAAGAGGATGCTGGTTAATGATACTAAGCTTTGGGACAGCTTGTTTGGCAACAATAAGTAACTGTAACAGTATCCCTCCCCCTCTATAACCTGTGTTACAGATTTTAAAGAGAAAATTCTAGATTTATTTCTTCCAGGAATCAGAACACTAAAGAGGAAACATTAGGGTGAGATGTAAGTGGCAGTAAGCCTGAGAGTAGTCTCCAAGTTTAGAGTGACTGTGATTCACCAAGGTGGGAAGCAGAAACTAGGGACACATTAAAAATGCAATTCTTCTGACCCCAGCCTCCCAGATTTGGAATCAGTAAATCCAGGGTGTGCCCACCTCATCTGTACTTTCCCAAGCCCCCCGCATGATTCAGAGGCAGGTTTTGCTGGACCAGTTTTCAGAACACTGCTTTGGGGGCATTGCTCCACAGCGAACCAGGGCTGTTGTTTTTAGGGCCAGAAGATTCCATAGCTGCCCCAGCCTCAATCCATAGAATTGCTGGGAAGGTTAACTGGAGGACAGACAAGCTGGCCCACCACGGAATTTTCCTCGTCATTATTTGAAAAGCAACACTCTTATTACATGCTAAGCAGCACTGTCAGGAAAGACCTTCCGTCCTCATTGGTGACTCCCAGGGCCATGGACAGGAGTTAAGAGAGATAAAAACTCATCTTCCTTTTACATCAGACCCTTCATCCTCTCAGCGTTCCCAAAAGAGACAGCAGTGGCCCCAAAATGCTATTTGATTTTAGCTCTTCAGAGGGACTAAAAACCATATGAATATTTTAGGTAAACATACGAGAGCAACATGATATCACTCAAATTCAAATTGCAGTTTGTGACGTACGCATCCTTGCATTCCCAGCTCCTTGCATGGTGCCTGCCTCATAGTGGGTGATTGGTAATTATTTGCCAAATGAATTAATCTGTGTTATCACTACATTTGAAGCACCAAACATAGCTACAGCCTTGATGTCATACAGACATCACTGGATATGATTAGCACTCAGTGGACCTAATCCTTGTAGGAAATATCTTCAAAGACAGAAACAATGGGCACATTCTGGAAAGATAAATTCTCCCAAGGGTCTCTAGAAATGGTTGGATCCCTGGGAAGCTAGAGTTCTTGGTTCTTGGGGTGTGGCGACAGACAATGGGTGTGACCACAGACCTGAACCAAAAAGCAAACAAATATCTGTGGGCAAGCGGAGAGGAAGACTTATAGCCGTCAAAGTGATGACAAGTGCTATCCAGACTCATCTTCCTCATCTTCCTCATCTGTAACACAGAGTGAGCACTATGTATCTCACAAGGTTTTCATAGGAATTCAAACAAGTAACACACACAAAGCCTTTTGTACAGTGGTACATAGAGCACCTCCACAAAATATCATCTCTGTTCCCTCTCCCTGAAGTCTTAATACCCTTGAGGACTCTCCCATGCTTCAACTTCCCTGAAGATATGGCAGTGTTTGTCAGAAAGGATTCTGGGGATGGATGGCCTACCAGTCAGCTGTTGCTGCATAACAAGTCAGACTTAGTTACTCAAAACAACACTCAGCGAAGCTAGCCTTTCCCGTCTCAACATCAGTTAACCTCAGTTGGGCATCACTGGCCAACTCTGCTACTGGCTGTTAGTCTACCTGGGTGTGACTTGTCCTCACAAACTGAGATAGAGTGTCACACTGCATCCTCAGGGCACAGGTAACCACTACTGGGCTTCTTGGAGCAATGGCAGAGGTACAAAAGGGCAGGCCCAATCATTTCAAGCTAGAAGCACAAAAGATGAGAGTAGAAGGACAGAAGCCAGAGCCATCTGGTAAAACACTGGGTGGTAAAACACTGGGCCCACAGTCTTTCAGGGGGAACTAACGTTGTGCAGGAGACCCAGCTGCTGATTCCAATACACAGAAGTGGGAAGAAATATTCTGCTTCTTCCCTCTTCTTACCTCGGGATTTCCATCAGTGTTTCCCATTGGACAAGCACTAGAAAGTCAGAGGGAAAGGGAGCAAGGAAATATAGTTCCTCATGAGACTGCATAGGGTGAAAGAAAGAAAAGGCTCGGGACCGGGCAGGGCGGCGCATGCCTGTAAGCAGCAGTCTAGGAAGCCATGGTAGGGACCAGGGATCATGGTTCAAGTCCCACTGGGGGCAACGTAGCGAGACCTAGTTCCAAAAAAATAGCTGGGTGTGGTAGCGCTTGCCTGTAATCCCAGCTCCCTGAGAAGCTGAGGTTGGGGATTGCTTGAGTTCGTGGTACTCTGGGCAATGTGAGCCTGCAGTTCTATGGGCAAAACTAGCGAGACCTAGTCTCAAAAAAAAAAAAAAAAGAAAAGGCTGAAGTGAACCTGGAAGCAAACAGTTAAATGTGACAGCATTTCACTTGGCACAGACCTAGACGCACACCCGGGTGACACACTGCGCAAGCACTGTAGCAGTCACTGCCAGCACCCTGCCTGTACCCCCTTGTGATCCCATACCACAAGTGTCTTACTTCAGCCACCTGTCACTCTGCCTAAGAGTTTTCCTGCCCACAGGAGCACCTGGGGCTGCGGGCTGGGTCAGTTGGAAGCCAATGGAGTTGGCATTCTTGGGAGTGGCTCTCAATTAACCACAGACAGGAGTTGGTGGCTAATAGCCCAGCTCCTCTGCCCTGTGAGCATGCTCTACGTTGTCTCTTTCAGGTCCTCTATGGAAATGTGCCCCAGTTGCCCACCATGCTATTCTGCTCTGAACCACATTCCATGTCACCTTCCTTTCCTTCCCTCCTAATACCTACTCCCACCCTAAAGCAAGTGCAGCTGGCCTGAGACAGACACCCCCACATAAGGCACAGCCAGCATATGTGCCTGTCACCACCTGCCTTTAGTGGCAGAGTGGGAACAAGGTTGGGGCTGCAGAGGTGGGCCCAGGGCTGGGTACCCTTGCATCTACCACTAGGATTCAGACCCCTGCAGCATCCGATCTGGACCCTCCCACCCACCTCTAAACAACTTTCCATTCCTTCCATGGGAGAAATGGCAGAGCACAGGAGGCTCAGGGACTGCCCAGCAAGTCAGGGCAGAATGGGACATGGAATGTTCTTCCAGAATCTTTACCGTGTTCCTGCACCCACATCCCTTACCGCCCCCCAGCACCCCACAAAAGGCTGCCCCTCCTCAGAAGGGAGCAAGTTAAATGCTGCTTTACCAAGGAGCTGCCACACTAGCCACCAAAGTGACTGCTCGTTATTTGAACACTTTCTTCTATTTGACTGAATACAGGAAAAATGTCACAAATAGAATATTCATCATCCCCCTCGTGCGCCTTTTCTTCCCTGCTTATCTCCCTGCTGTCATGTACGAATCCCAGCTTCAGGTTCATTTGGTATGTTGAGTGCGTGCCCGGGGACAGGATGCCGCTGAACGCCTTGCCCACATGCTCTGTGCCGCGACGGCTCCCCCCTCCCACGGGTGACACCCCACCAGACAAACGCCACTCACACTGACCCCTCGAGGATAGGACAACGTCTGCCTAAGCAGAGGGGCCTTCTGCTCCACGCGGAGGGAGCATAAAGGACCTGAGGAGCCTTCGCAGCCATTTAGTGATTCTCGGCATGTCACTTTTACAGACACCTCGGCTTCCAGAGCTTTTATCCTCAGGTGCTTCTGAGAAGACGCAGGATGGTATCCCCACCCCACTTCAAACACCGTCTGTTTCGAGATCCTCAGAGGGGCTCATGCCGCCTGCCAATTTCTCAGCTACAGTCATCAGCGCGGAGCGTCTTTCTGCCTCTTCTCCGTCAGCGTCACAGTCGCAGGTCCCCCCACCCCCACCCCCAGCCCGCTCCTCCTCCAGCCAGGCCCCACCCTGCAGAGTTCCCGGCCAGGCTGCAGGGAACACATTGCTGGGACTGAAAAATCAAAGGACTTAATGCCCTGACAATTAGATATTAATGTTCAACCACAGTAACACAAGCCTGAAAACCAATGGCTTAAGAGAAGGAGTCTTTCCTCTCCTGTAATATCAGCTCAGAGGACGACCATCCAGGCCCGGTAGGGTGCTCCATGAGGCCACCGAAGACGCAGCCCTCCTCTCCTCCATTCCTAGGGAGTGCCCATCACCCCATGGTCTTAGGATGGCCACTGAAACTCCAGCCATCATGTCAAAATTCCAGGCAGGATAAAGAGAACAGGAGAGAACCCCCAAGCTGGTTCTGCCCCTTAGAGGAACATTCCAGAAACCCCACTCGGAGACTCTAGCTTACATCCTCTTGACCAGCAGCTACAAGGGAGGCTGAGAAAGCCACCTTTGAGCCATGCATGTTGGAGTTCTATTAGCCTTATGGGTTTCATTGTATCTTCCAACAACTTATATGTTGAATCTTAACCCCAGGAACTCAGAATGTGACCATATTCGGAGAAAGGGTCCTTAATGAGGCCTCAAGTTAAACAGGGTCATAGGATGAATCTAATTCATTCTGATAAGTGTCCCTAACACAAGAAATTTGGGCACAGACACACATGGAGGGAAGACTGCATGAGACACAGGGAGAAGGCTGCTGGCTGCAAGCCAAGGAGAAAGGCCTCAGAATGAAAACAACCCTGCCGTGGTGCCTGGCCTTGATCTGGGGCTTCCAGCCTCCTGAACTGTGGGGCCTTCCTTCCTGCCATCTAAGCGCCCCGGCCTGTGATACTTTATGATGGCCGCCTGAGCAGACTAAGATGGGGAGTAAGGAGGGAAAGGAGAATGGTCGTGGGTGGGGAAGGCAATTACCAGTACCTTGCACATTGGGGGAAACCTTGTCTTTATTACCTGGCCTTTTTAAAGATATGTTTTAAGATCTTAACATACTTTTTTGAAGATCCTTTTTAAGGTACTTTTCATCAAGTGGTATCCAGAGGGCCTGTACTGTCCGCCCCAGCCCCCTTTCCCCCCACCAGCTCTCCTCAACCTCCATTTCTCTTGTCTCTGCATGATTCTCCTCTCTGGAAATGCTTATATAAAAACTGCAGCCTCTCTGGAACGATTTGAAAAGTACTGAAATAGCCCTCCCTCCCTTTCCCTGGCCATAAATAGCCTGAAAGTCTAAAGTCGGTGCTTCATTCCTTTGGTTAATCCATTATCTCCTCTGAAAGTGCAAATTAAATGGCAAATGATCTAGATCTGGTCAGCCCAGAACAGGTTGTGAAGGGGGAGAGTGTGGGGCAGGGTAGGGGAGACTGACTGGGAAGGGGTGCCAGAGAACCAGAGGCCAGCACAACTCCCAGAGGGCGCAGGTGGGGTTATACCAGCTATACCAGAAGGGACCCTCAAATGCCACTGGGCCCATCTTTCTTTCCTAAAAGGGGATGAAAAGATACAAGGGTCAAGGTGAAGTTTTTCCCAGGGATCACCCTGTACCTCCACCCCATCCCAGCTGCTGATAAAACCACATTCACATGCCACCTTCTGGAACATTCCTATCCACCAAGCGCCTCCACGGGAAGCAAATGGACAGTTGGATTGGGATGCTCTGCCTCACCTATGTACCCTGACACTGATTCCCACACAGGAGATGCCACGGACAAGAGACAATTGTCTCCATCTTTGCCAAATCCGACAGCTGTCTTTCCCTTCAACCTGTTTGTTTTCTGCATGGACGGTGAACACCTCAAATAATTCTCTCCCAAAGTGTTAAATGTCCCAAGTCCTTCTGTGTCCTAAAACATCTTTCATTTGCCCTCACACTTGAATATAAGCTGGTTGGTGTACGGGGATCTACTTGTGATGTCAGCTTTGTACCTGCCCTTTTAAACTCTTCTCTAACAGCTGGGCCTGGGAGTGTGCAAATACATGTTTCCAACTGTCTTTCTAGTAGATTCTGCCAGTTTGAAGCCCTGGGCAAAGATATGAGGTAAGAGGAAGGAACCTGGCTAATATACTTGGGTATGGAGTTCAAATCCCAAACTGATCTTTGCTCAGAGTTTTGAAGACATTACACCATTGTCTTCTAGCTCTCCAGCTGAAGCGTTTAATACCAGGTGACTACATTTTTATCTTTCTGGAAGATTTGGGCTTTTGAAAAAATTACCTTGGAGTTCAAAATGGGGATGCCTTTAGGGACGAGTCTTTTATAATTCTCCCTGTTTGGCACTTGGTCTGATCTCTAAATCTAAAGATTGAAGTTTTTCTCCAGCTCAGGGAAGCTGTTGGTTCTAATATTACTTTGATAATGTCCTCTCCTACAGGCTCTCTGTTCTTTGCTTCTGAAAATTCCTATTAGATCAATATTTGAATTTCAGCTGCCGATCCATGTCTCTTAATTTTTCTCTTATACTTTTATTTTTAAATCTCCTTGTCTTCTTGCATGTTCCGTCCTGTCATCCACTCAATCTTCATGGCCAGTTGAGTATTCCATCCAACGAGCTTATGACATTAGCAATTTTGCTTTTTTCATTCAAAGAACTCTGACATCTTCTTTTGACAGCAGTCAGCTCTTTATTTATGGATAGCACTTTTACTTAATTTAAATATCTCTCTTCATCCTGGGAGAATTCTGTGGGGATTAGTTCTCTTATTTGTTTAGTTTGGTGCCTCTCTTTCACAATGTTGGTTTTCCTCGAATATGTTTGATAATTCTTTACTCTTTCTCAGCTCCTGTTCTAGATGAAGATTCAGGCTTATCTGGTAGAGAGGTTGGTGTGCATTTTCTGAACTCCAATAAGAATAGCCAGCTCTCCCAACAGTGAAAGCCAGAAGCACCAACTCCCATGATTGCTTTGGCCAAGAAGGCCTTAGACCAAATCGTCATTTCTTATAGATGTTTGCTAGCTTGTTCTCCATGGGTAGGAACTCCCATCCCTAATGGCCACCACCCAGGACCACATGCCTTTCTCCAACTACTGTTTGGGGTGGGGGGGTGTCGCTGGGTGAGAGTCCTCACCATGGAGAGTTGTTCTCATGGTTTTAGCCTGGAAGCAAGTATCAGGAGCTATTTTTCTGAAAGCTGGGAGCAGGGCAGAGCCATTAACTCATAGTCTGAGCAACAGTTCCAGAGATCAACCTCCCTCATCCAGCTTTTGTTGCCTCTAGTTCTGGGTTTCTTCCAGAAAATTCACCATTTGGAGGGAGAATTCTCTTTCACCTGGGTAAAATGTTGGGATCTTCAACACAGCTGTGATGATCTTACCTCCTTTATTAGGTAAAGGAGATTTTTCTAGAATTGCTGTATTTTCTGGTAAACTGGTAATACCTTTCCCAACCTCTAGTTTCATATAACATTTTAGTATGAAAAAATGAAATTTATACAAAAGTAGATTAAGTGCTATAATAAACTTTAAGTGAAATAAACCGGTAATAAAAGACCAAAAGTGTGTGATTCTCTGATATGAGATATCCAGAGTAGTCAAAATCAGAGGGAGAGAGTAGAATGTGGTTGCCAGGGGCTGAGGAAGTGGGGATGGATGCCAGTGTCTAATGGGGAGAGAGTTGCAAAATGAGAAGTTTTCAAATTTTCGAGATAAAGAGTTCTGGAGATTGGTTGCATGACAATGTTAAATACTTAAAACGGTGGAAATGAAAATGGTTAAGATGATGACTTCTATGTTAAAAACAATTAATGGTTTTTAAATATTATAATGAATCCCCAAGAACCACTATCCAGTTTTAACAATTGTGAATTGCTTCATTTGCAATCACACTCACCACACCCAAACCACTGCCACCTCACAAGCCCCCCACACACATTTATTAATTTTTATTTTTTTCTATAATTTCAATGGCATTCAAACAGGGAAGATAAATGATCGGTCAGCAATCCTGAAACACACACTCATCTCTTCATGAATGCTTGAGAAGATTATTGAAGCTGGGTGAGGACTTTGTAACACTTATCTTTACTTTTTTCACTTCTCTTTACTCTTTGCTTTTTTGGTATGTTTGAAAAAATCAGAATTCAAAGATTTTTAAGTAAAAATCATTATTTGAAGAATGAATGCTACTGAATGAAGTATTGTCTCAAAGATCTTTCTACAACTATCTTCTACCCTGGTGGTCCTCAGGTGACTAGGAGAGAGGTGCATTCCTCCACATTTGAAAGAGCCTTTAAGAAATCCAGTCACCCAACTGAATGAGAAAAAAAATGTTTGCACTCCATACAACTGATAAGGGACTGATATTAAAAATCTTCAAACAACTCACACAAATCATTAAAACAAAGCAAACAGCCCAGTCAAAAGTTGGGCAGAAGGGCTAAAAAGACACCTCTCCAAAGAGGAAATACAAATGACCAATAGGCACGTGAAAAAAATGCTCAACATCACTTATAATCAGGAAAATGCACACCAATACCACAATGGGATACTACCTCACATGGGTGAAAAAGGCCCATGTCAAAAAAAAAAAAAAAGGCAACAACAAGTGCTGGCAAGGATATGGAGAAAAGATAACACTTTTACACAGTTGTGAGAATATAAACTGGTCCAGCCACTATGGAAAGCTGTGTGGAGGACCCTCAAACTATTGAAAATGGAGCTACCATTTGATCCAGTGATTCCACTTCTGGGGCTCTCCCCAAATGACACAACAGCACTAATTCAAAACCTGCACCCCAATGTTTATTGCAGTACTATATACACTAGCCAGGATATAGAAAGAACCCAAATGCCCCCAAAACAGACAAATGGATGAAAAATTTGTGGTATATGTACAGAGTGGAATATTTTTTCATTTTTTTAATTAAATAATTTATTTATATATAAATTTCACATCTTTGTGATCTCAGGGGTTCACCCCCAACCCTCCCTGACCATTCCCACCCTGTCCTGGCTCCCTGCCCCCAAGTTGCGTATTTTAGTTTGGTTGTTAGCTTGTTTTGACTTTTCTTCATGGCTTTTGTTTATCTTTCCCATGTCCCATATAATAGTGAAACCATTTGGTTTCTGTCTTTTTCTTTTTGACTTGTTTCTGCAAATATGATTTCTTCTAAGTCCATGTTATCATAAAGTCATCCAATTTGTCATTTTTAATTGATGAGTAATAATCCATTGTGTATATATACCACATCTTTTTCATCCAGTCATCTGTTTCGGAACATTTCAGTTGCTTCCATGTCCTTGCAATTATAAATACTGCTGCAATAAAGATCCAAGCACAGGTGTCCCTTTGTACAAGCATTGAAGTCTCCTTTGGGTAGATTACCAAGAGAGCAATTGCTGGGTCAAATGGTAGTTCCATTTTCATTAATTTGAGGGCCCTCCACACAGCTTTCCATAGAGGTTGGACCAGTTTACATTGCCACCAGCAGTGTAAGAGTGTTCCCTTCTCTCCACATCCTCACCAACACCTGTTGCCTGTTTTTTTTGATGTGAGCCATTTGTACTGGTGTAAGGTGGTATCTCATTGTGGTTTTTACCTGCTATAGATGTATCCAGAAATGAATTTCTGGATTGTAACTCTGGATTGTAACTCACACATTTTCCTCTATGTATATACTATGGTTTCTAGTCTTACATCCAAGTCTTTTATCCATTTTGAGTTGATTTTAGTACATGGTGTGAGGGAGCTGCCTTGGTCCTTTTTTTTTTTTTTTTTT